>NW_019384181.1:95122-179517 GCF_000648655.2 Copidosoma floridanum
TTTGCGAACCGAGAGGTTTGCGGCCCGAGCCGAAGGCGAGGGACGTAACGAGGTTCGTAAAGGAGACTTTTCGAACGAGTTCCGGAAAACTGCTTTTTCGCCCGAGGAAGTACCAGCCTCCCAAAACCACCCGAGGGCGGAAAATTACGTTTTATGTGCGCTAGTTTAAGGATATTGAACGAAGTTGAAGAACAGTAATTTTACTAATATAATTAAACTGCAATGATGTTGTTTGAGTCACGTGAGTAAATTACACAAGACATCTTCTCTTTCTATTTAAAATGATTTACTTGAGAAAATGTCTGCTTGGTTGGTGTACACAGTGACCACACTGTGGTTCACTGGATGAGCGATCGGTGCGGACTGACTGAATGCTCACAGGCGAGCAGTCGTGAGCAGCCAAAGTAACTTAAACGTGGAGCGCTATGATTGGTGGTCACGCAGGACCATGTTACGCACGCTATTGGTTACAAAATACTAAAGTTAATTGCTAGCGCGCGAATATATAAATTCTATATAGTTAATGTTCTGTAATACTAATTTGATGTTGAACAATATGCCTTT
Organism: Copidosoma floridanum; assembly: GCF_000648655.2. The sequence goes on from NW_019384181.1 coordinate 95,687, forward strand.
GAAAAAGAAATACATCCTCATACATATTGTGAAAAACCTACGTAACTTGTTCGGGGTGACTCTAGTACTCATGTGACTAACTTGTTTGTGAACATAACACGCGCTACTCGCTCCCAAGAACTCAGGCTATTCGTGCGCGTCAACCAGAAAAATTATGCAGAAATTCGTCTTTTCCGCACGCATTATGTAAATAATTACTATGTTCGTTTTTTTTCTTTTTATTTTTCTTAATCCTTATATAACATTGAGATTTATGATGAAAATAAACATTTACAATTTTAACATATCTTCATTTATAGATGAATTGATATTCTCTTTGTCGGGGCTGTCTGTAATCTCAGTTAGTACGTCATTGCTGCTGTCTTCTGAGTTAGACGTATCAGAACCAATCAAATTATACAATATTTTTTCTTTTAATATACTCGAATCTCGTTCTAAAATACAGGTATTATTTATTTATCAAAATTACAGAGTTGTGAGAAAGATTTAAAAAAAGTGGATTACTTTAATGGCATGATAATTTTAAAGGATGCCGTACATTATAACAGAACCCCTGAATATTAAGGAGGTTCCATAGGTCCCCAAGTTAATTTTGAATGTAAACATATTCAGTTGAAATTCTGAGTGAGCACCTTTAAAGTATTCGTCTTTCGATTGCTATCAAAAAATACATGGTCAAACGTGAAATATTTGGTGCAATCGTCGTTTGAAAATCTCGCTTTTAATATGTCTCTTAAATTCTTATGGTATCAAAAAATACAGAGGTGAACGTGAAAAATCAAGAGAACCACAAAGTTTTAGTTGCAATGTTTTAGTTGAGAGCAGAAAACTGCCATTACTCAAGCACACTCGCACCATTTTGCGCACTGCTCGGTGGCGTATCATTAATAAAGGGAGCCCCTAACATTTTTTGATTTTTTACACGTACGTTTCCATTACGTTAATTGTTTTTTGTTTGTTTTTACATTAATCCAATACTAATGGAGTACAAATACTTTATAACAAAGTTGTATAGGACCCGTAAAATGATACGGATCTATACTATCAAACCTTCTTAAGGGAGGCTCTCACCTTTTTCAAATTAAGTACGAATGATGTAAAGTTTATAAATGTATGTATTATATGAATAACTAGACTAACAAGAATGATCATAAATTTTTCCGATATTTTTTACAAATCGACTTTGCAATGTAAGAAGAGAAAAGAGCAATACGAACTGTTATGATAAAACGTATTTATTTTATATACTTGCACTAGTGCTTAAATAAACTGAAATTTTCTAATTTTTATCGCTAAATTGAATCGTGTGATTAACATTTATTTAAATTTACTAGAAATTGCAATTTAAAACCTGTTGAAAGAGCAGCCGTAGACGACACAGGCAATCAGCTACTTGCTTAATTGAGTGCGAAGAATGTATGCATGACCTTGAAGACGATGATTATGTGCACAGGTATTCAGGCCCACGCAATGAGTATCCAGGCATTGAAGTGGCTCAACAACAACGACGGTTTACGTTGAACCAGCTGGCAATGGCGGCCTGCAGCTATGATGAGAAGCACTTTCAAGTGCTATGATGTCCTGCTGTGATAGGCGAACACACCCTAAGTGTGAGCCCGCTGCCGATAAAACCCTTGTTGTTCTGTGGAGCAAGAAGGTTTATAAGTACGGCACACAAAGAAAATTAAAAGAGCGAGGGCACCCATGGCCGACTATGTGCGAGCCATGTGCTTATGAGTGCAAAAGAGCACTATGTATATATGGCTACGAAGGCCAAGGCTAAAATAAGCCAATTGTTTTCTATGTAGCTAAAAGCTATTTACCAAAGTAGCAAACAAGTAATAGTACTCGAGCTAGTACAGCTAAAAATAAGCTGAGCTTTTGTATGAAGCTAAAAGCTATTTACCAAAGTAGCAAACGAGTAATAGTACTCGAGCCAGTGCACGAAACAAAAAAAATAAGTCTGTCTGCGCAACGCAGGAAGAACAAATTGGCCAGCGAGTATGTACTAGGGCCTGTGCACTAAAAGATGGTGACAAATCGCACGAGAAAAGTGTAGCAATAAGCTACGCAACGAAGCCAACGAGTATGTACTCGAGTTCGTGTACGATGAGAAAAAAGCACTGAACTTACCACAGGTACCAAGTTTTGTTGTATGCGCATGTGTGTGAGAGAGAGAGAAAGATAGTAAGATACGCCCAACGNCACGAGTCACTTTTATACGTTTGATTATAAGAATTATTATGCTCAATGTCTGCTTATAGTTTTATGTGCACATATTTGCAAGTTAAAATTAAACGTGAATATTGAAAATAAGTTACCATTTTGATAATTTATCATATAATTTTGAGTTTAAGTTTTTTTCCAATTAAAAGTGAAACATAAAACTTTTCATCAAAAGTATTAAACGAGAGAACTCTTATTTTTGAGTAATTTCAAAATATTTTACAAATAAATTTAAGTGCAAAAGTCAGTTAAAAAGTGTTCTATCGATTCGTTGGTAGATTTACTACGGATTTCGGTAAGAGCCTCCCTAATAAATTATATTTTTCAGAATCAGCTTTTGCTGTGATGTTTACTGTATCAACGCTGCATGCTTTTAAATGTTTGATCAGAATTCAAATACGTACCAGTACCATAATCCAAAATAGTGTATTCAAAGTTATTAGCAAACTGTCTGACGAGATTCGTACAAATGTTGTGCATGTCATGTATATTTATTTTTTTTTATCCCATAGTCCTTCCATACTTTTTCTAGTTTCAGACTTTTAACGAGTACATATTTTTTCGGTGACCTACTGATTTCTACCCCTTCCTTCAAGGTCAGACAGTTTACTCTCTGATTTTTTATAATATCAGTCAATTATCCTTTTAAATAAATAAACATTATTTTTAATTTAAAATAGTTACATATTTTAAGATTTCCGTAAAGTTTCAATATTATAAATATGTCATTGAAGGTATGAAATCGCTACCTTGCTGTTATTTATTTTTAATACTATATTTTGACATAGAATTTAAAAATTCCTCACGTGAAACATTTTTGAATAAGAATGTGTTAGGCGTTTTCCGTCAAGGTCTTCCAGCATTCTGGCAAAGACAAAAACATAGTCTTTTCACTGGAAAAATACGGACCGAACTTCATCTATTTCATTTTAAAAAGTGAGATAAGATATTTTTCACGGAAGTTTTTTTTTGTTGCTAAGAGAAACACGGTTATAATCATTGAACGTTGACCACTTTGGCGGTTTTTGAAAGTGTAAGTGATTTATTATATTTTTTTTGTCACTGATTTATGAATAGAGTTATTCATAGACATTTATTGGTGAAAACAATTTTTTTCTACCTTTGATTAAACTTGCAATCGATTAAAATGAATGATATCAAATTAAGCAATGTATGAAAAGTCATAGAAATAATAACATAATCTTACTTTAAAAATTTTAATAGAGGCGATGATTAAAGTTGAAATTTAAGAAATGATAAAAAAAATCGCGTGTGACAGAAATCCGCCGACATTGTGCAATGCTCAATTAATATTGATAGCTGTATTTATTTTAAAAATGTTCTTCCTAAAAAATAGCATAATCGATGCAGAGGCCTATTTATTATTTTGACTTAAAAAATAAATATTTCAAATTTATAATTAGAGTTATGACTCCTTTTATATGTTAGTTAACGAGCTTTTATAAAAACGAATAATTTGATTGAAAATTATTTAAAGAAAATTTATAAAAAACCTTTTTTCAAATGTTTACATATTACTGTTGATGCTGCAATAATTGGCCCTTATTTGCCGTGCTAAAAGAGTTGACGTTAAATGCCTTATTCTTTACTTAAGCATCAACTTAATACGCAACACTTACTTAAAAATGAAGATCCGTTAAGAGAAGACTTTATCATAGAGTTTAGTACTCTATAATAAGACTTAATTGAGTTATTTATTCTGTCAATTTTATTATATACAGAGAAACATTCCAGCTTATAACCTTTTATCCATGTTTTCTCGTAATAATTAAAAAAATCCAAAAAGTAATGTCCGAATTTTTGCTTGCTTTCTTCTCTGATTTTTTTAAAAGCTGCCATTATATCTTCTGCGGGAAGTAAAGCTAATGCGATCGCATTTCTTATAATCGCGTATTTCTCTGAATTTTTTATTTTGTTGCCCTTCTTGAATGCTACTTCTCTTCTAACAGCTTGTCGCCATATGGCCTAAAATAAATTTTTAATTAAGTTATAACTTAATAATTAATTTCAAGCCAAGATGTAATGGAAAACAATTGGGAAGAAATTTCGTGAAACTACGTCGTTACTCGCACACGTTTTTCATACACTCTTTTTAATAACTTTTTAAAGAAGCGCGGTTGCTAATGCACTCTAATATGCCAATCGATACGTCGTATAAAAAGCTTTAATTCAACAACCAGGTCTCTTTCAATAACTATGAATAATATGAAAAAATACGTACAAAGCACAACATAGTTTCACGACATTTCATCTCAAATTTTTTTTCAATTGACTTTAAAACTTGAAATTTTGTACAATAATAAGAAACAAACAAACAATGCTGAGCAAGTATAATTTGAAATTTCAAAAATTTATAACAGACTTTTATCTGATGTAGCATAGTGCTTTATTCGTTTCTTGTTTAAATTTTTATCTGATTAGTATTTGGCGACTTCGGACAAAAATTTGTTCAAGGAACATTCGTAAACTTTTAACAGCATTACGTTGTTAAGTACGCAAATGCTAGCAAGTTTAATATAATAAGCTCTACTTTTGGTTGAGCACGACTGCTCAGCGTAAACGTTCTTAAGGTGATTCATGTATAAAATGGTAGTATATTTTGAGACTAAATGTAATTTTTAAAAATTATTTATATAAACATTTTTATCAATAATCTAAAATGGTTTTCGGATCCTCTAATGTATTCAACAAATACTTTCAAACAACATTTTTCCTGGTGACTCAGCGAAATAATGAAAATTTATTTGATAGCCGTTGATCCAAAGTCATCCATGAACTACCTTCATGTGAGTCAAGATACAAGTGACAATATTTGATTAACATTACTTGAGAGTAGTGAAAGAAACAGCCTTGTATGGAAGATCCAAATTTTTTTGTCACTATTATGCAAGGCTTTCTCGAAGTCACATATTACATTTTTTGTCTTAAGGCAGGGCCATTTTGATTTTATAAAATTAAATATGCTTTTGTAATTCGCGGTAGATTTTCCATACATAAGCACCCAGATAAACGGTGTTCCCTACATGTGTAAATATAATTTTTAACTGTATGGCCAAAGATCAATGTACTTTCAAAAATAAACAAAAAATTTTTAAACACTAACGATAGAGTGTCAATCATTTATCCATAAGTTTCTTAATATAATTAATAATTTGTAATCTTTTTATATTACTGGATATAAAATGCATCAATAGTAAAATGAATGACAGATTAATGAATCATGACTTAATTCATTATATTCGTTATGTGCCAATTTCGAAGTAGCATCGCTATAGTAGAGTTTTTTAAACTCCTTGACAAGTGCGTTATTTTGGAATCACGCAAACAGTTAATTATTTAATGAAAGAAAAAAACTACCTTATAAACACCTAAATAGCATAAATGTTTCTTATAAATGTGAAAGATTTACTGTTGCATACTTAATTTTCGCATAATTAACAGTAAACCAAATCATTTTTCACAAAAAGAAAATTGATGATTTCAATGATAAATGTTATTATTGTAGTAAAAAAAGGCGCCGCTTTAAGAGCATATATGCAGCTCAGAGCGCTTGATTCCTCTTTAAAAAATATACTGGCTGTATGCTTTCATCAATATTGAAGAAACTCAAAAAATCTTTATTTTGTCATAATATTAAGGGCAGTTGGAGATAGCTAACGTTTTCTTCTTTATCGACAAGGTCAACTTGATATGACAGCTTTATAACATTATTTATGAAAGAAATAGATACTTTACTATCGTAAAAAGAAACATAGACGCACAGTCTCCATACTTTAAAAAATGAATTAAGCCTTTACTTGGCTTGATTGATCGGGTACTGAAGGCAAAAAAAATAGCAATCAGATGTCAGACTATTAAGGTGCGATGTGATTTTTCGCATTTTTCTCCCTCAAAATACAATCAATCTCTTTGAAATCAACCTCATTTATTCTACTCTTATCTCTATTATAAAATAGCTAGTTCTTTCAAAAATAATGTTATAAAACTGTTACTTAAAGGTGACCTTGTCCATAAGGCAGGAAGCAAGAGCCATCACCGGAGATGATTACACTAAAGTCGCATCTACTTAGAGATGTAAACTGTGATAAATTTTTTTAGTGTAGCTTTTCAAAAAAATAGGAGTAGACGCACAATTTTAATTTTCCAAAGATTAAATGAAACTTGATTTCAGAGATTGATTGTATTTAAGAGAAAAAAACTAAAAATCAGATCGCACCTTGTCAGTCCAACATTTGAGATCATTTTTTATTTTTCGACTTTAATTTTCTATCAATTGATTCAAGTTGAGGGCTTGATTTATTCTTGTAAGTATCACAATTGTGCGTCTACTCTTTGTTTTACGATAAAAAGATGATTTTCTGAATAAATGATGTTGCACAGGTGCTAAATCAAGTTGGCCGTGTCGGTAAAAAAGGAAAGGTAAACTTTCTCCGGTCTGCCTTTAAAGCACTCAGTTATTTCGATTCCAAAATTTTTAGCTTATGAATTTAGTCACTGTAAAGTTTTGTTACTCACTTTACCATACTTATTTTCCATGATCGTAAGGAGTTGAAGCTTTTTGTCATATTTTGGAACACATTTGTAGGTCGCATCTACATTCCACAAATCAGAGGTCAAAAATTTATTCACAAATTGAGGATCATAAAATACTACGTGTTTCTTATGTTCATGTTGCACAACTTCATGACTTATTATATATTTTTCATTTCCAACACGATATGCCAGTAGACTTTTTACTTTATTAGAGTCAAAGCTTGAAAGAAACTCATCCACAGATTTCAATTTCCCTAAAGTCTGCTGTTCCTAAGTATTAGAATGCCATCGATAGAGAGTTCATTCGCACATCTTAAGGTGGCTCCTCACTAAATCAAAACACTGGAGTATTAAATGATATTTTAAAGGATGATTCTTAAAGGTGCAAGGAGTCTTTTCCCGAAATTTTAGACCTCGTCACCACCAAAATTGTTGAAAAAAACTAACTGGAAAACAGACTCTGTAACATAGCCTCTTATGGAGGGTCGTCAAATTGGTGGCGCAGATTGTATGATATCTCAGCAAAGATACTGTAGTTCTTAATAGAAAACTATGTAGCAGATAGAAGAAATCAGAATCTTTCCAACGACATTCAGGTACTTGGACATTACCATGGGTTTTATACGATATTTTGTGAAAATAGTAGATAACTGTGCAAGTCACGGAACAGATGAAAAGTGTGGGGCGTCTGCTACACCGAAGAGGTCAACGGTATAGATGTGACTAAAATTTTTTTGAAGGGATTATAGGTACCTATCCATTTTTAGTCAAGAACCTCCACAGCCAATGAAAAGTTGTGTTGCAGTATGCTTACTCTTCTTGTGGGATTTATAGTGAGGAGCCACCTTAAAAGACCATCGCGCAGCAGTTTTTGGGTAACTGTAATACCAAATACAATTGATTGAATTTTTAAGCTACCAGTAGTTTTAGTTTATACTATCCAGGATAAAAGATAAAATAAAAAGTATGCTGCGTAAGACATGGGATCTATGAAACCTACAGATCAAGAATTTTTAATTCTAGATAGTGTACCCCACGATTTATCTCTATCCCCAAATTAATAAATATGTTTTTACAGTCCATGTTTTTAAATGAAACATTTCTTTGTGTATATAGAATAAGCCTGTGCTAGATATGGTTGGAGACGGGAGGAGATCGTCATGACGGAAAAATTTTAAGGTGTTTTTCCCGAAAAATTAATTTTTATATTTTTGTTCGACAATTTTTTTGTAGGTTGGTTATACATTAGTACACGTTTCCTGTAAATTTCAAAAAGATTATACGTTTAGTTTTGTAAAGAGCCTTTAAACTTCGTTAAAAACGTATGTGCGTTCTTATTTAATAACCGGTGTCTTATGGAACAGCTCTTAAATTACTGTTCTGTTCTAGAGGTTATTCGAATCATCATTTGTATGTCATCAAATAAAAACTTTTAACTTTTTCTTGATAATTTAAGAAATTTTTCGATCAGTTGTAAAAAATTTGTGTGTTACTTTTACTAGTAGTTCTGTGTTATAAAAGGAAAAACGATGACAAATAAAGGTTAAATGTGATTTCGACATAAACACACATACTCATTTGGCTATATGAGTGAGCTGCATTTATGAAAATATCGCTAGATAGGTCAATACTGTCACTTTAGGGTTGTCTAGACACCTACCCCCACCACCGCTGTCCACCATTTTTAGGCAAACGATGCGCAGCCCGTTTTAAACTCGGCAAATCTTTTTTTTCCCCTCGCATTAACGAAAACAATTATTTCCTCGTGTTAAATCGGTGTATTAAAACAAAAAATGAGGTAATTATGATTAACCATTTTGTATTTAAATATATAAATATATTGTAAATAATAAAAATAGAAATCAATTGTTTGNTTGTTTACATATTAATATAAGTAAAATTATAAATAATAATTAAAATGAGTAATATACGAGTAGTACAAAAAAAGAATAGGTATATACGCATAGTACACACGTGCGTGAAAGAAATAAAGTCAAGAAAGTCAACGTGAACAACCTTCTTTAAGGCAGTGTTTAATATAATATTTGAAAACTGTATTTAACTTTTGTGCGTCAGTAATCGTATTAACTGTATTTAACTTAGTAATGTATATTATTTCAAAAGTTAAACATCTGTACAACAATCTTGAATTTGATTTTCAAATTTGATAAATGGACGATCAAACGCAATCATTAGATTATAATTCACTAGGAGAATTTTTTGGAGCTTTAGGTGATGGGACCAAGTAGTTGTCCAACAGTTTTACAATGCCTTTTCTTGATTCTTACGGCTATACCACTATCAATTTCTTGTACTACTCGTATATTACTCATTTCAATCATTATTTTTATTTTTACTCATATTTATATGTATACAGTGTTTATAATATGCAAACAATTGATTTATATTTTGATTATTTACAATATATTTATATATTTAGATACAAAATGGTTAATCATAATTACCTCATTTTTTGTTTTAATGCACCGATTTAATACGAGGAAATAATTGTTTTCATTAATGTGAGGAAAAAAAAAAGATTTGCCGAGTTTAAAACGAACCACTCATCGTTTGCCTGAAAATGGCGGACAGCGGTGGTGGGGGTAGGTGTCTAGACACCCCTAGAGTGACACTATAGGTTAAGGAAACTTAAAACGTCATTTTTTGAGACGAAATAGAACGAAAATCTTGTCTCAAAAAAAAATTTTCAAGACATTCTCAAGATGTTTTAAACAAAAATAAAACTATTACATGTTATTATGTATTAATATTTTTCTGCATAAATACTGTTATTAAATACTTTAAAAAATGTTGACACGTACCGCACTATATATATTTGTACGTTAATAATTTCATCATAGTAATTAGTATTATTTAACTACATAGAATGACAATCATAGTAGCTTTAAATAGATCTACTTTTACTATTTTTTAAGCATTTAAATCGTTATTGAAATCAGAAAAAATTTTTAAAAGAGTGAAATTTGAAAATGAATTTACAATCATAGGGTTGAAAAATCGAGAACTGGCTTGAAATATACTGTGATATGCAAAAAATATACATCAATAAATTTTTTTGAGAAATCAAGAAATACCAAACATCACGTAAATAATCTGAAGAAGGCAATATTACGATCCCGATCTTTACGAAAAATTTTTGAAAAAATTGGGAATCTTGGTAGTATCTAAAATTTTTCGAGATACAACATTTTCGAAGAAAAAGAAGATGTAAAGAAAAAAATTGTTTAGGACAGAAATATGTAGCCAATACGTATCATTTTTTGAGGTGAGACCAGAAATCTCCAAAAAATGTTATCTGGCAAAAGCCTAGTTTCAACTCACCGATGTAAATCTTCTAATTTTTAATGTATTATTACAAGTACATGGTTTAAAGTAAAACTTTTACTAACTGTACTTTTAAGCTGTCATAAACTTTTTTTACACTTTCAATGGCTTTTTTTGTTACGGCTGTATAGAGGGCTCTTCGAAATTTCCGATCTTCATTCAAACTTTTACGTCTAAGATGATTGTGTTGCTTTTTTCCTTCCACGTAATTGCCATCGTCAATCATGCACGTTCCATTACATTTATTTTTACCGTCGTCTATTCTTGAGCATACCAAATATCTATTGTGTTAAAATCAAATCAACAATTAAATTATATACGTCGATCGAAACATAACTAGATTATTTTGCGTAACTTTAAAAAGAAAAAATTTAATTTTTAGAATGCAACACACATGGGTTATTCTCCCATAACTTGCTCAAATCAATTTCTTAAGATGTATAAAAAATATTCCATTGAAAAACAATTTCATTTGGCCGTTTCTATCTTAAATTCTCTTAACAGCAATTACCTAAATTTGCAATATTTATTCGATGTAGGACTTCTTACTAAGAAATATCGTATAACGTGTACTGCCAGTAATACTTTTTTGTTGTTGTTCATTCTGAAAGTATTTGAAAGTGCTTCTCATTATTCTGTCGATAAAAATTTTGAATTATCAATTCGATGAGACTGTTGAGAATTCAAGACACGGCTTAATTAATCTGAACGCCGAAATCTTATATTATGTCTAGGCTGCCTTTGAATTATTGTTGTAGAGATATGAAAAACCAATCAATTGAATTAATTAAAATAATGGAAAGTACAAATGACGACTTCAAACAGATCAGTAACATGGTTCAGTCATTATCTATAGAAAACTAAAAATTTAAAGATCAAAATGCCCCATAAGACCAATGCTAGAATTTTGAATGTTCAGTGTGATTTTTGGTCGATATTGGCTGGCAACATGCCCTGTAACTGTAAATTCATCGAGTCATATTTTACTATAGATTTCAATTTGGGTGCAATGGCTTGACTTTCAAAAAGGTGAAGAGCCACCTGACACAGTTGATCAAATTAATATCGTCATTTTAAACAAATTGGTATGATTTTTTAAATGTTAGCAATCTTACTGCAAAGAAAAAATTACCCAACACTAAAAAGGATAAAAAAATGAAATGATAACAAGTTACATCTTCGGACTAGTACACTCTCAAATTCCTGCAAAATTTTAAAGGGATGCCTCTGGGCACCGTAACAACAAGTGATGGAACCCGGCACCTATGATATGACTACAACTTCTAAAAAGTATTTGTTTCTCAGCCTAGTTCCAGATTTTCCTTTATGACAAAAGTAATAAACCAAAGGATGATTCACCTTTACTTACGTTATCTAATAACGAACTATCTACCTGTGATGCTGCAGTTGACAATGAATTGCAAAAAAATGACGAGAGTATCAAAGTTATAAAAACTATTGATCTTTTGCACGATAACAATATCATTGCCAATTATCAGGATTATACGGAGGCTTCTAATGTTAAAAAATTTAATCATAACAATGAATACAAAAACATTCCATCAAATACAAAATATTTTTATAATTTTCAGAGAACAAATGGGTCAAATAGTTTGCTGCAACAACGAAATAATGAAGTTTCTTTGAGCCATGTAGAAGAAAAAAGCATCGTCGTTGTACAAGATATAATGGTGAACATTTTAGCAATATTCTATAAACCCAAGATATTTTTAAAGTTACTTTTTGAAAAGAAGCGCTAGGCAGGCCAAAATGTAGGTGGGTAGATAAAGTTTTAGAAACCTCAAAGGAAATCGATAGACTAGATGGCAGGCCATGGGTAGATATGGCGCAAAACAGGGAAGAATAGCGTGAAATTTTACTCAGCTATGAATTTTCGAATTCCTGATGCCTCCCAATTACAACCATAATAATTTTTTAAAAAGAATGTGCTTCAGAATTTTCGTAATTTTGTAAAATCATACACTGACACTACACAAAAAATATTTAAATTTATCGTTTAGTTAGGGGATTGAGAAAATGTAAAATCTGCATCTTAAGTTGACGTCTAATACACTAAAAGTTTAATAAATTTTGAAAAGAAATTATAATATACCTTTGAAAAAAAATAATGCGTATTTACCACGTGTATTATAATAAATTATATTTACCTGAAGATGAATAAACCTATGAAATTATATTATAATTTTTAATGTAAGGGAACAATTGAATCGGCAAATCACCAGAATGATGACAGTATTTCGATACCAAGTATTACTCCAGTAAAAAATGTAGATGAAGAGAATATTAAAAAAAAAAAGAAGTTTGATGGAAGTGGAAAAAAACATGAAATTGATGCAAGTACGAGCTATGGTAAAGAAAAAAGAATAAGAAAACGAAAAGAAGACGGAGACTTTTTGTACGTATAGTTATTTTCAATTTCTTCTTTCATTTTGTTAAAAATGAACAAAAGCTATGTTGCGGATTGCTGATTTTTTAATTCCATAAAACGATAATGATTTGATGGAAAAAGTTTTAGCATTAAGTATGCGTGTTGTTATTTTATGTTATGTTGTGTTATGTTTGTAACTGATTCTTAATTATTTTCACTCAAATTAATATTTTTTATAAATGAATATGGCACATTTTACGAACATTCCGAAACAATATTAGCGAAATCTGTCAGCTAGTTCTAAAACGCCCCAGCCTCCTTAATGAACAGCAATTTTTTTGCGTCGTTGATAATGATTTTCATTCATTGCATGGTTTTAAAAAAAAATTATTATATACAAAGACCTAAGGCCTCAATGATTTTTCACGTCGATTAATTATATATATTAATTATAATTGCTAGCGCTATAATGTACATATAGGTGTATAACACTATAATATGTACACAGTGTGAATAGAAAGTTATATGAAGAAAAAGGAAGGGATTTAAAAAAAAATCGGTCGTATTCGAATTCGCTATGTCCGCAGCAGACATCACTGTAAAAAAAAGTAACGTAGATTTACTATTCCGTTTGTAAAAATGTACTTGGAAGAACATCGTTAAAATACAATTTTGTAGTACTTTAACTCAATTCGTCCTAATTCTACTTCTGCTGTTGTACTTTTACAACGCCTAGCGCTGTAAATAATCTGACCAAGGCTAGACGTGGTAATTTTACTATGGCAATGGTCGAGTTTTCTTACAAATTTTGTAGTGAATCAACTAATCTGGTAGAAGATTTTGAGCACTGTAGTGTAATATAAAATGTATACGTAATTATTTAATCTTAATTTCAGTAAATATTGGTTGTATAACTTTTTTTTTTAACTCATTATCATTGCCCATTAGAACTCAGACGTAGCTTGTTGACATCCCATGTTAAGCCCCATGGTGGTATATAACATTGATTTATTTATTCATCGGTTTATTAATTAGTGTAGGGATACAGTGGGATAGATAGGAGAACGATTCTTACGCGGGAAAAAACTCCTTCAATTTTTTCGAAAAAGCCTCTTCCTCTTCCCTGAGAATCGAGCCTGGCCATTAAGATACACAGGCAGCCATGCTATATTTACTGAGCCATCACTTGTCTTAATTGATTAATTGATCTAGAAGTGTAAATTTTTTTGCATTATTAAAATTTAATGATTAACGTTAATTTTCAAATAAATAACAAAACTGTTCATTGGCTGTATTCTCGAGTCCCAAAACAGCCCGTAGAATTATTGTGGGCCATTATTGACAAGCTTCCTCGAATTGACTATGTACGTGGTTATATGGATTATAATATTATATCATATATCAAGATTTGTAAATGTTTCATGCAAATTTACAAGTTTTCTTCATAATAATAAATATGAACGTAGACTTATTGTACCACAACTAAATCTAAAAAAAGAAATTGACAGACGAAAAATAGAGGTTAGAAAACACTTGTTACAGCTACTAGCATTGCGTAAAATAGGGCCTTGATAATACTCGCACAATTGGAATAGGTGCACCTATTATCGACTTTCTTATAAATTCACACAAAAGACACAGAAAATACGAAAAAAATTGTTCATCGTGTAATTTATACCTTCCTAATATAACTATGATACTTGCCATAACTGATAAATCCAATGAATTCATTTCTAATACTACAACATGCATGACCTGAAGCTTTTCGTCGAAAAATCGAGTGGGATCGCACCAGAACCGAAGCAAGCATACACGTACATGTTAATAAGGTCTCGATAATATGGCCACTATATTTTTTTCTCGTACCGATTGGCTCATGTTTACCGGGGCAAGCACCAGTCCCGAGGGACTTGCGATGCAGGCTCAAAGGACTCCTTATTATATACTTACCTTGGTCAGGTGAGCACGAGGTACGATAGCTATTTTTTCTTTCAAAGGCACTTGGGCCGCAAAATAGCCCCGGAGACGATGGCACTTATCCGACGAAAACTACTATTTATACCATGGATCCAAAGTGCAGCTGCGCTTTGCGCCCTCGGGCTGACTTTGGGTCCACGGGCTCAAAGTAAATTACCGTGCCCAAACTGTGGCCATGGGCGTAAAATTGCACTTTTAGCCCTCGAGACAAAAAATGACTTACGCACCTCGGGCGCAATCATACAATAAACCACGGCCTTCAGCCGCGCTAGTCGCACTGTGCACCCTAGGTACGTACTATACTATTTTGTGTACTTTAATCATGTATGTTATATAAAATAATGTTGAACCTTTTACAATATTTCGATCACGTTTTACATAAACATCTCATGATATTATTCAATTTTATTAATTACCTTAAAGTTAATAAGTTAATACAAGTGGCAAAAGTCCTAATTCTCATGTTTTTACACGAATATTAGAGGGACAGACGAAATAAAAAACTGTCGAATCTGCTATAGAGTTGCATTGACTACAGTCAAACTACAGTCAAAACACACTAAATAGATACAGTTCGTTATCTGGACGACTTATATGGATGGCTCCGAAAAAAGATTTAAATAAATCACAGCAAAAACAAACAATAGTTAAGATTTTCGATTAAAACTGTCAAAACTCTCACTAAGTTCCAACAAATGTACACCTCCTACGACCAAGAACATCAAATCTCTGTTTTTTTGATCAATTTTTTCCATGAATAAAATTTATTTTAGTTGGAATAATCATTGAAAAAATCAAAGTTTTTTTTGCGTTTCATCAAAATTTTTTTTGGGCGAAATGTCAAGAATTGGGCGAAATATTAGTTTAAAAAAATATAAAGATTTGTTTTGATTTCTTAAAAATTTATTTAGGCCTAATCTCAAGAATTAGGCATTACGTCAAAAATTGGGTGAAATATCATCCATTAGGCGATTTATCAATTAGGCGAAATATCATTGTCCCGACAATATTTTCTATACATATCCTTATAAAATTTTGTACGTTTAATACTAGCTTATAGTGTTTGCGATGGTACGGTGACGTAGTTAATACTTTTCCGTACACATGTATACACACACATATAGATATACATCCACGCATTGGTTGGTCCAATATGTGTGCCCTAGCTAATTTGTCTCTACGCTTACATCAAACGCCACTCTCTCCTTCTTTCAACTACTCTCTTAGGTAAATGGAACGAGCATGCAGCAGAAAAACATTACCTGACTTGGGATTCAACTACAAAAATGATAGACTCGTATTCTTCCACAATTTTTATTACTTACAAAGTTGATGTAGTATTTTATTCGGATTTTGGAAGATACAACTCCTAAATAGCTTTGTTGGTTAATGGTTTCATTGGCATGAAACGTTGATTTAACTGGAGCTCTTCGGGACTTGCATATTATTTTTCTATTGTTATATTTTTATTCGCAGTATGAATAAGTATGGAATTCTTTAAAGTAAAATTTTTGATAGAAAACCTCTCTAAAAAACACATAAATATTAATTACAACGTTTACTTGCACTATCTTTTTTAAAAAGTACATTAAAAATTCATTGATTATTTTTTTTATCATCATTGATACTATCTACTACGACTTAACAACTAGAAAATAGAGGTTGTGGACTTTGACTTTGAAGATTCTGGAAGGCGTTACAGTATGCATCACTATCCTGCGATAATGCTTTTAGAGAAGAAGTCTTGATGATCTATTCTTTTAACAATTACGCTGTATGCGGTGCACAAAATAACTGTTTGTTTTTAAAATGTTTTTGCGTATGCATTAGACATATTGGTAAAGCAATTTTTATCCATTGTGAATGAGGTATGAATTTACGATAAGTCATGAACGTTGCGTTCTAATAACGAGCTTATGGATTCGGCTCGATCATTACCATACATATGAATTCTCTCGAGATTTTTAGTGAGTATAATTATGCAATGTTTTAAATTACTTATTTTGATAAATATGGTTAGAGGGTGAGCGAGGTCTTTCCATAAAAACTATTCAGAATTCATCCAATAAATATATTGTACAAAAAAACACACACTATAAGCTTACATGTAAGCGTACATACATTTTAAAAATGACCAAAAAATTCCTAAGAATAGTTTTTGCATGTGAAAAATGAGAATTTATACTTGCGCGTATAAATTTAAAAAATGTGCTATTCTGTATCTACTTCTCAGCTTACTAATTTTACTAAAAAAAAGTCACATTTTTAACAGATTTTTTAAAAACATAACAAGTTTACCATCTGCGGTGAAATACTCTTAAGTTACATTTATTTTACAATTCACTTCCAGTACATTTTCGTTATGGAGACGAAAGTGGTGGCTCCGAAACTATAAAGTAGCCTCCTAAAGTAAAAAGAAATATCAATTGCAGAATAACAATTTCCTTTAAGACTTTTCCGTAGAGTAGAGTAATGTTCTTTAATCAGCTTTTCCAAATTTGATACACTGGTTTTATTCCCTAGAGTTACACTTTCTAATGAAACAGTTAGCTCATCCACTATAAATTCCTTGCACTTATTAACTAGCGATGCTGCACACTCGATATGGCGTAGTCCTTCATCCACACATATGACAGCTTGAGTGAGTCCTAAAAAGGTACCGTATTGCATGACAATGGTTGAACCGTACGTTTTCTTTTTCCTCTTGTTTCCATCTTGTCTGTCGCTAATTTTATTTTTACCAAAAATAATTGATTTCATTCTGTAAGATAATGTGAATATCAACTCGATATTACCCACTTGAATGCGTTTCATTTGACTTATGTTTTTATTGTTAAAGTAATCATTAATAGAAGTAAAATGATTCCTAAGCTCACTCCATACATGTGCATTTATAATTACACATTCTGTAAACTGACATTTAAAAAGTTTCAATAAAGGCTCAAAACACTGGCGATTAACATTATAATGAAACCCTACGACGATTTTTTTCGTAGCCGTCTTGTTGAGTGGATACGAATGCAGTTATATCTTAGCAGTAGATATTATACTGCTTTTATAGTCTTTTTAATTGTCTGTAAGATTAATAAAGCCTGCTGGGTGTTTACCACTATCATGCGATAGAAAATGTATTTTTATTGATTCAACTCAAGCAATTTTTACAGATTCATACGTCATAGTTAATTTAAATTAAATATCACTTTACCAACAAAATTTTGCGTGCACTGTGGAAATTATCTAAGTTGTAACAAGGCTAACGGGTCCATACAAAAGTACAATCCTCGCGTTTGAAAAACTTGTATAGCTGTTGCACCCCCCCCCCTCCCTCAAAACTTTCATATCAGTTGCAATCTCCCACTCAAATTTTTTGGCAATATATGATGAGATAGAGTGTCCTTCATTTTATCATATAAAATGCTGCGGAAAAATTCATTAAACATGCTCAAACCTGAAAGACATCTCTCACTTAGTTTCCCAAAAAATATCTGAGAATGGTTGTAGAGAAAAGTAAGTAACGACAGCAGGAGTGCAATATGAAGAAGAGTAAGTAACCATGGTGTAAGTGAGCGATTACTCCTTAACTGCATTATTTCACTACTAAACTTTAACTCTAGAATTTTACAGACTATGATTAGAGTGGACCACCTGACTGTGTATACCTATAACGTTAATCATACATTGGCAAAAATTTTGTCCAAAAAAGGAGAAAGTATAAAAGTTAGTGAGGAAAAGAAAAAAAACGCAAAAGAAAATCAGTCCTTATCCAACATTCTCAGTTGAATCATATTTTTTTTCTGATACGCTAAAATAACCTTACGTGTTACATCTCGTTCGAAGTCTTTTCCATTCTCAATTTACTTAAAAGTTTTATACAGTGTATTTTTTTGCATTTTTTCAAACTTATAATAATTCTGTAACAGTGTGTTTCTACAGTTGCATTGCATTAGTTTTTTGTAGCTACGCTGTTTTTCTTAGTTTTCTACATGTGAATAAAAAAGGTAAAAATGGATGCATCCATAATTGCTGCTTTGTTTAGGATCGTACGTTCTTGTGCGCGATACGCGACCATACTGTCAGAAGATGTACGTAAAGTGTACTGTCTAAAGTAATTCAATAAGGTGCTACCTGCATACTCTATTAACTAATTAATAGGAGTATTGCAGGAGTTCTTTACCATTTACCTAGTGGGGGTACACGAGGTCGCGTTGTACCCTCCATATCTAACTCGTAGTCCTATAGCCATCACAGTGATAGTAGAGTATTAACTTCCTAACGATACAAACAACAAGATGACAAAGGAAATGTACAAGACGTACGATAAAATTGGTAAGTGATATAATACAGTTTCACAAAAATTTTTATGCTTACTAAATTTTGCATGATTGGGAAAAACAAATTAAACGGAATACTTTTTGAGTTGCTAAAATATGTTTCGAAGATTCTGAGAATCTTCCACACGTTGACGGCACACTTTAAAGAAAGCAGGAGGGCCCTTTGGACGATGGAATACCTGACCGTTAGGTGTGAAACTTTCTAACAAGAAAAAAATATCTCCAGGGAATTTACAATATTTATAGACATGTCTATTTCTATCATTAATTTTAACTCTCGAATTATATTTATTTTAAAATATTGCGTATAAAACCAACCTGAATGCCTGCTAGACGAGGTATCCGACACCTGGTCCGTCAGGAGTAACTATAACGCGTGACATCAATGAGGGTAAATAACAAATTTTATATTAAAATTTGTCAAAACTTTTGTATTACATTCTAATTACAAATATTTTATATTTTACAAATACAGTCGATAGGAATTAGAGTGCTCCTATCAAACAACTCAAGGAGCATCCCCCGTGACACTACAAGCATCAAGATGGAAGAGGCATTGTAAGCGTTGCCATGCAGACCGAGGATGAACCGGACAATTAAGATTTACAAAATATATCAATTTAGAAAGCGATAAGTAAATTTTACAAAATCATTCAAAAAAACTTGTCACGCTATAAAATTTAAATTTACCAAGCCCACGGATACAGTGAATACTTTGAAATGGCTTAAGAATGCTTTTCGAAAACATGACAGTTATTACAAAAATTACACTACGTGTCATTATCTTGCGGGGATAGACTTGCACTCAGAAGCGTTAACTGAAGGATCGGCGGGTATCTACTTAAAATTTTCAAGATATCTGGAATCTATGCGAAAAATCGAACAGAGTAAGCAAATCATCACTATCGCAAAAACTTTAGAAGTTGAGGTTACATACATCAAACCTTCTCAAGGGTGGGGTGAGCTGAAAGAAGTATTTAACAATTGAAGTAAAACAGATCTTCAAGTGATAAATAATAGAGATAATCTATGTTTAGCTAGGGCACATGCATGTGGTTTTCTATTGATAAATATTATGTATGACGACAATATAGGTCACTACATTTCACTTAAAAATATATTAGCTGTAAAGTTAAATTATTTGTGCATTACATGTAATAAATCATTCAATTATGTAGGAAGTTATGATTGTGTGTCTGTTTTTTCTGTCTAAAATAGAAATCCTAATTGCAGTAACATAAATAACTGAAAAAAAAAAAAATTCTATGTACTTATAGATTGTGTTATTAGTTGGTGCTCTATAAATTTATCATTAAAATTCTAATTTTTAATTATGGTTCTTAATTGTTAAAATACTTTATTTTATAAAAAGATTTTAAGACCAAAATGTACATAGTTATGAGATATTGTACCTGTTGTCTTATATTATGTTCCTATGTATGCAAATTTTTAAAAAACGTAAATTTAGTATAATAATTTAAGATAATTAAAGTTTTTTCACTTCCATAACACTATTTTATTTGATAAAAATAATCATATCGTTTAGTTGTTTACTAGAAGAATATAAATAACTCGTTGAAGTTTGGTACCATAATACGTACAATTTAAAAGATAGGTTATGTTCGAATTTGTCCCTATTTATGGAATTATCTTAAAAATTGGTCATTTATTGTATGTCAAATGAAATTTTTCTTGTGAATTCATAAAGAGACATAAAATATACGACTACCATGATTTTTTCATCAACTGAGTTGCATAACAAATACATGAATTTTTATATTATATGAATAGGGACATATTCCACGAATAGGGACATCTATCGTATGTAGTATGCAACCTATTACATTAAAATTTAATTTAAATTCTTAGGATTGTTTTATTTTTGTGACTTTGTGACGCGTCAAGATACATAATTACATGACACCACTAACGCGTGTGTACATTCACCGATCCTTATCATGGTGCAAGTACGATGCAATGCATGTATAGACGAGATAGAAGAAAATTCCCACGCTATTAGTGGCTTCTGTAGTATTAAACAGCTTATTTTCGAGGGTAATGAGTGCCTAAAATTTTTGTTGACTTTGCAGTGGAATTTAAAAGTAAAACTTTATTCGTTTATCTGCATAGCATATAATAACTCTCAGGCTTTTGATGGTCAACTTAAGATAATATATATTGTAGATAATATAAATGGTACCCCTCGAGGTTACTCTCAATGGACGTACAGACTTAGTAATATGTACAAGAAATAACGAAAATATCAGTAAATATCAACCAACAACCGCCTCGTTATTAGTACAGTTAACAGATGAATTAGAGGTGTATGGTGAAGGATTGTGTATAGAGACCTTTGTTTCAGGAGGTCCTAAATTTTATGCGTACCACGTGCGTATAGGTAGTGGGGGGGGGGGTTCATGATGTATGCAAAGTTAAAAGTATTAAATTAAATAACGATAATTCATCAAAAATAAGTTTCGATTCTATTGTAACTATGGTTGCACAATGGAATAAAAATAATGTAGAATCAGATAACACAATAAAAATTAAAAATACGATGATGAGAAAGTCTGACATATATGAAGTGATAAGGCGTAATGAAAATGAAGCATGTGCGATAGTTTTAAAAAAGCAGCAGTTTATCTTGGAAACATTAAGTGTTCATTAAGATAAACGCGAGAGAGAGAGAGAGAGAGAGGAGGGGAGGGAAGACACGAAAAAAAAAAAAAAGTTTGCGGACACAATATTCTAACATAGTTAATCTTATACCTGTATTTTTAATAAGTAACTCAAATATATAAGGAAAATGTCGCTACATTCTGTAGAAAGATATTATAAATGCATGTTACAACCTGTTTTTTATTTAGTATTTCATGATGTCTACGAGTAGTCAGATGGGAAAGGGTACTATACAAGAAAAGACCCCACTTTTTAACAGGGAGGTTGAGGAGAAAACAAGAAATCGCTATTTTTGTCGGTAAAAAAACTCACGACCGATTGATTCTCCAGTAACCAAAAATCTTGTCCAGAAAATAAATTTTACAAGAGAACGTAGTGGTTTCTCATCATGGATTTTGTCATAGACATCCAATCCAGCTGAAAATTTGTCATAAGGTCTTACATAATTTCTTGCGTAATTTCTTATGTAAGTTGTCATGTAAGTTATCATTTCATTTCTTTTAACAGAACTTGTGTCAGAACTTGTATTTTTTTATCAACCAAGAACTTACATAAGATCTTATGTAATTTTTTATGTAAGTTCTTATAAAAGTTCGTGTATCAGTCGTTTGAACGTATTTAATTACTATCTAGATACATTCATGGTGAATTTACAAATTTTTTCTGCAGAAAAGCTATTAGGATAGCTAATATAAATTATTAAATACAAAAAAAAAGTATCTCTCACCTCCTCGAAGGGGATTTGAACCTGGTCCAGAGAATCTCTAGTCAAGTGTCTTACCCACTTGGCCAGAGTGGATTCGATACATGGGAAATAATTGATGTCTTTATAAGGTACACCTGATTCTAACATCCATGTTATTAAGTCCTCAAGTTATTGCTTTTTACAATCTGTGATACTAGTTAAGAAACGTTTTTCCACTTTTTATTTAAATAAAATACCTTTTTAAAAAACTTTATTTCATAAATAAACTTATATTTTAAGAATTGATATAATTTTTTGAGTAATGTATAAATAAGAGAAAAATTATTTTTGCTGCTGGTTTTCGATACAAACATTAAAGTATTAAAGAGAAAAAGTTAATCATCAACTTTGTTGTAGCAATTACAATAAATTTATTACACTTTTAAAAATAGATTATTTTTCCCTTAGAATAAAAAGTATAAGTGAAGTTTAAATAAGATCCCTGAACGAAAAGAAGTGGTGAAATCAATTACTAGATTTATTGTCGAGAAACAAATTATCAGACTCAAAACAATGTTATATGTACATTTATAAAATGTTTATTAACTAATGAGGTAACCAAGGTGGTAAATATTATCCACAAAATAAAAAAATAAACATTAGTCTTAGAAGTACCTTATGAGGACGTCAATTCTTTCCCATGTATCGTATCCACTCTCAATAACATAATCCGCGTAAAAATCCATTTTTATTTTTTAGCTCAAAAGCGTCATACTAACTGCGACATAAAAACTTATCTGCCACGTTTGATGCTGCGTGATAAACTAAGTAGCACTCTGCGCTGAAATTCGTTTATATACACGTTAGTGTAGGCACTGCGCAAGTGTGTGTGTGTGTGTGTTTTATCAGAATGAATCATCGGTTCTTAATATTTTAATCTCAAGCTTGTTTTGAGGGAAGGGCTATAAAAATAAGAACAATAATATAATTGAGTACATTTATTTATAACTTAATTTAAAAAAAAGTACAGTTTCATTGAGTTTTTTACTATGCATCTTCTTCAGAATCAGTGACATTTTCTTATTCCATATGAAAGTAGAATTTTTTAATTCATTTGACATTGCAGGTGGCACACATAGATCTATACGCACCATCATGGTGAGGACATGCAGTAGCTAATGTTGGGAGTTTAAACTGTGGATACTCAACCATATCATTAGCTTGAAAATTGAACCTTTCGAGCCACCTTTTCTTCACTTCTCCAATCACAAAAATCTTCTTAGCATCTTTGAGATTCTCCCAAAGAACATTACCAATTTCTGTGTAGTCAATAACACCTGATTGCCAATCTAATCCATGACAAGATTGCTCAAGCCATAAATTTTCACGTTTGTATTTATCATTTAGTTTGCGCCAAGCAAATAGCGGCTTGAAGAGAAATACTTGAGGCTCATCATCTCCATGGAGTGGAAGAATCGCCAACTCTTTAAGCACATAATCGTTGCCAGACTTCTTAAAGCCCTGCATGTCCACCATGTACTTCATCATGATAAAGACTGTCTTCACTGCTAGTATTTTTTTTTAATTTTCTATACGTGATTAAAAAAGTTTCCTCACGTCACCACTAATATGACAGTACTCTACGATGCGATCGTGTAGAATAAGACAGTAAACAGATACATTTTCCGGTAAATTCTCTCGTGCTTCAAACTCCAAGCGCACGTCCACTGGCGCGCTTTTCAAAGCTTCATTCTGCTTAGAGCAGTCAATTACAATGAGAGGCGTGTGTGTGATAAAATCTTTTTCAATTAAGCATAGGTTCTGGTTCTTTTCCGTAATAGGCGGCTTGAAAATTCTTATACATATAATACAATGTTGAAAAGTGATATTTATTAATATCAAGATTATGATTTCTATAAGGATAGCAGTGTGAGTTTAAGAAAAGCTTTACATTGCTGATATTACAGTGATCAAAGAGACTGGCATTAGAAGCAGGATCATTTTTTCGCTTATTTTGAAAGCCTAAAATAACTAAACGAGGATTTTCCAACTGATTGGAAGTTTTAATAGTCCACACATGCCTAGAAGTTTTTGGTAAAAGAGGATACTCACACAACTCCCAATTGCGGAAACTCATAGAAATAGGCTTGTTTTTTGCAGTAACATCAAGCAAACAAATTTTTCGTCTGTCTGATGCAGTTATGTAAGGCACAAGCCACTCAATCTGAGTCAATTTAAGCTTAAACTCTTCGAAAATTTGATTTTCAGGTACTTGTTGAACGGCGCTAACATCGTCTCTTGATTTTGTGAAAATTAATTTATGTTTTGCATTAACCACAACTTTGCGATAGTCCTCAGCAAAACCAAATATCATACTCAAAGGTATTGACACTTCAAAATAAGAATGATCATTGATAATAGATTTTTTCTCTTCAATGTCTATCCAACCAGCATTACCAAGCATTAAACTCTGACTGGGAGAGAAAGATATCCATCTTTTCATTAAAGTTGTCAATCCAACATTTTTACGCCTATCAATTTCTATACCATTTAGTTCATATCGTATTTCTTCAAACAGATAGCAAATGGCGTTGTTAACTAGTTTTGTTTTTTCAAGAGATTTATCACCTCCAGTTGTTATACGTTCAGAAATACGTAGGGAACTTTGAGAGGGTAAGAGACATATATCTTGATCTTAAATTAAGATGCGAATTTCATCACTGCCATTAAATGCTGATGCAATGTGCGGTCGATGTGTATGAATTTCGTAGTGCGCAACCGACTCATCAAACACGTCACCTGACTGAATCCCAAGAATCTTTTTCAATACGACTTTTTCTTGTTCACAGTCAGTAAAAAAAGCACAAGTTATTTGCCACCAAGAGCTCTTACTTTTAGGCCTAAGTTTTTCAAGAACTGCACGTTGTGACGTGTTAACGCTTTCTCATCTATTTTGGTTTATTCTTATAGCTTCGTCCAATTTTGTTGTCTCGTGGATGACTATTCGTCCTCACCCTCGTTAATTTGTTTTCATAGCCTCGTCCCTTTTTACTATTGTTGTACTCTATGCCCATTTCAGTTGAGTTGTTTTAAGTGTAGTCTTGTATTTATAACTTCTCCACGAAAATTAATCAATTTCCCTTCCTGATCAACAATGCGCACTTAAAAATGATCTATAATTTTAACAGCAACAGGTAAATAAATGATTTGCGATGGAACTTCGACAATCTTGTATCCCGGTGGTACATCAGAGAAAAACTCGTGGATGGTATGAACTTTTTCTCAGTTTATGGTTCCACTAGCGACATTATACTCAACTCTCAATGTGTTAACCTTGAGAATAGCAACAGGTAAATCTGAGTTGTGAGTACTGGTAACTCTAAGAACTCGTTCAGTAAAGCCTAAAAGATGGCCTATAGAATCTTTCGGTATGAAGTCAATAGTATGACTACACGTTGTCACACTGCGAAGAGTATTATTGTTTGGTTTGATGCTAATAGCTATATCGTTGGGTTGTAATACGTCGATCAGAAATGACTCAATATCTTGAATTTCATAGCTGCCGATTTGAAAAACAACCACTTGACAAAGAAAGCTTAAGCAAAAATGGCCGCAGTTGTATGTACTAAAATCTTGAAACCTTTCATAATTATATTTGACATATCTAACACCAAGATATAGCAGTAGATCAATCGGTGGCTGTAGGTCACCAAAACTGTCGAAATACGTCTCATTATTGCCTCGCTTTCTATAGGCAACCCAGTGAGTTCCAGGACCATCCTTATCATTGAGATTGACTATTGCTGATTCGGAAAAACTTAGGCCATCGGCTGGCAAAGCATTTCTCATGAAAACTCCATGGAAATGCGATATTTTCAACATTTTTGCATACTTGATGAGGTCATAGTCTGTGAGAGCTCGGTAAGGCAGTTTTACGTAGAAAATTTTTTTTCTTTTTTTTTCATTATTTAAGCCTTTTCCAAGCCTTAAATGTAGACCTAAGCCGTTCTTATATGGTTTTAAAAACAGCCCCTTTCCAAGTAAAAGTGCTTCCATTTCTTTATTATGCCTCTCACTCTCCTCTAGCTGTTTTCGAGCAACTTTAGCATTATTAATAGCCTTGACAACTCCAGTTACACCATTAGTGATAGTACCTGTAGCACTTAGGCCAGCAAATGCAGGAATAAGGTATGGTAAGAATCCTCCAGTTTTTTGTGGGATAGGCAATACTCGAGACATTATAATATTTTTTCTACCACCAGTTTTTTTACAGTATCCTGCGCTCCCTTTAATGCCGAACTTATAGCTTTTCGAGCACTACGATTAGGAATCATGGACTTTGAGGCACTTCGAATCAAGCTGTTTAAAGTAGTTTTCTTCAGCTTCATTTTGTTTTTACTCACTTTACTAGAATTCGTACTAGGAAATGCTCCCATGCCGAGTTTGGATTTCAATTTTATGGCACTGGTAATAGTAAAAGCAGCAGCTTTTTCCCCTAAACTAGTGTCTTTGGCTTTGAATCTTTGCCACGCCTTTATAGCGAGAATTTTGTCAGCGGTGTTTTTGGCTGTAATATTTTTTCGATCCTGAGAATAAGCTATATCGTGTTGTTTGCACTCCTGATCCAATGGATTGATACCTGGATCTCCGTGAGCTAATCTCTTGGCTAGTTTAGTGCCCGGTCCACAATATTGATATCCTGGTACGTGCAGCTCCATACGCAGTTTATTGATAAGTGTGTTTATAATTCCACAGCCTTTGCGACGATGAATGATCATTCCTTTCCAAGTGCTTAACGATGAATGAGCTCGAAAATATATGTAGAGCATTATTTATAGTTTCATATTTTAGCATGCAGTCATCACGAGCTCCGGGGAACAAAATGTTTAACTTCTTGTCATAAATTTCAACAAACTGATAAGCGAGATTAGGAAATACGATGATGAATGAGCTTGGAAGAATAGAGGCATTTTAGTTACAGTATTATGTTTCAGCCTTAGCTAAGTCAGCATACAGTAAACAAGAGCTTCGTGGAACGTAATATTAAACTTTCTATCGTTATCTTAGCAAAAGTCATAAGCAAGATTAGAAAATACGATGACAGATGAGTTTCAAAATATAAAGGCAATTTATTTATAGTGTCATGTTTCAGTCTCAGTTGAGTCAGCATACAGTAAACATGAGCTTTGTAGATCAGAATATAAAACTTTCTGCCGTGAATTTCGACGAAATCGTTAAGCAAGATAAGAAAATCTAATGCCATGGTGACTCACCCCAACGGATTGAGATTTGAGAATGTTTATCTATACTCAAAGTCGCTGAATCAGTTAAAGTATAAGTTTCTAGAACAACTGTTAAAGCCCATAGATGGTGTAAAGTATTTTTCATATAGCAATAATGAATTAGTCATATCTCCGGATAAGGCACTGTCCAACTCTATAATGATATTTGACGACATTACCTGTGAAAAACAAGATAATATGAAAGCCTTTTTCTGCATAGGATGTCACAAAAGTGTTGACTGCTTCTATCAATGCCAATCCTATGCTCAAGTTCCAAAGCATTTAGTTAGAGATAATATAAACCTTTTAATAGTATTTCGACAGGATGATATGAATTTGAAGCACATCTATAATGATCATGTTAATACTGATATGACGTACAATGAATAAAAAAAATTATGTCTAAACTATTGGTAATTTGCCTATATATTTCAAAAATAATCAAGTTCAAATAAAGGATCTAAGATATCCAATGAATGATGTATTAATGGAGTTACTTATAAAAAAGCATCCTGATAAAAAGGACATGAAACCAGATAATTTAATTAAATACAAACAAATCTTGGAAACGTCAAGCGTGCATAAAAGAAAATTTGAAAAAAATAAGATGATTCGTCCATACAATAGTAATAAATTTAATAATGTTATTGACCCATTATTTAATCTCACTCAAATGAAGAAGAAAGGTGGGTCCATATCTTCATTTAAAATTGCTAGGCTGAACATGCAAATGGACTACGTTTACTGGAACGACCCTAACAAGCTAGTCAATCGGCTAAGATTACTAGTGGCAGAAAAATCAGCTAGTAATCCTAGTCACACTAATGAAATAAATTCAATCATTGAGGAGCTTCGTGAAGCTAATATCATATATTGAGCATCGTTATCAATTCTACTTCAGTGTCAAAATAAGCATCCACGAGTTCGGACGTGGATCAGCTTAGTCGGAAGGTGATAGTCGAGGTCCTCGTGGAATTGGATATAAGCTCACCACAGATGGTCAATTTGACTTAGAAAATAAAAAATTGTGCAATGTTGCATCAGCTATTTAACCTCACGATGCTGTAAATCTCACTACTTTACAGAAAAAAAAGTTTAATTTTAGATGAATTAGAGAAAATAAATTTACTTTCGAGCAATTTAAGTGATGTATTCTCAGAAACATCACTAAATTTGCAGCGTGAAATAAATACAGTTAAGGAAATTGTAGCACATATATCTAATATAACTCCAGAAGACAGTTAAGAGGATGGAAGCAGTAGTGGAAGAGCTTCATAAACCTCTAAGACGCAACTACCTCCGCTGAAAGTTTGATATTCAAGGCTTGGATGAAACATGGCAAGCTGATCTTGTAGAGATGATACCTTGTGCTCATGAAAATAAAGGTTATGGGTATTTGCTTACAGTTAAAGATGTATTTTCCAAGTATGCTTGGGCTGTGCCCATAAAGAATAAAACCGGTAAAGATGTGACTGCAGCTATGAAGTCGATATTAACAGAAGGAAGAGTTCCAACTAATTTGAAAACAGATCATGGCAAAGAGTATAACAATGTGAATTTTCAAAGTCTTATGCAAAAGAACAAAATTAACTTATACTCGACTTATAGTAACCTTAAAGCGTCTATGTGTAAGCAGTTCAATCGTACACTAAAGCATGATATGTGGAAAAATTTCAGCTTGCGTGGCAGATATAAGTGGATTAACATCTTACTTAAGTTGCTGACGGCCTGTAATAATCGGAAACATCGGACAATAGCTATGAAATCGAAGGATGTGGCAGCTGCTACTGAAAATGAAATTTTGAAAAAAATTTCATCGAGAACAATGGAAATGAGAAAACAACCGAAATTTAAAGTGGGAGATAAAGTGTGAAAAAGTAATGCTACGCAAGTATTTGAAAAAAGATACACACCTAACTGGTCGACTGATGTATTTGCTATAGCACGAGTAGCTCTAACCAATCCACCAACTTACCATTTGAAAGATTACCAAAATCAGCCAATTTCTGGAGGCTTCTACGAGCAGGAACTGCAGAAAACCCAGTATCCTGATACTTATCTTGTTGAAAAAATTTTTCGTCGACGAGGAAATCAAATATTCGTCAAGTGGTTGGGCTTTGACAATACCCATAACAGTTGGATTGATAATAACAAAGAATTAAAATTATATGTACTTTAAAAATTATTAAAATGATCAAAGTTGTAAAAAAATTTGTACAAAACTTGTTGTGGTCTTTTAATGTTATCAATTATGTGTGTACATTAAATTTTTTTACTATACATGCAAATGTTATATCTTACATAAGATTGAGATAAATAAAAACTCTAAACATGTAATAGATTGTATCATTTATTTTTTCCACGTTAAACTAGTTTCAAAAAATAACCTTCTTTTTCTTGTATTTGTATAATTAAACATTTATTGGTTAAAAAATTTGACACTATCACCATCATAGCGAACTGACAGCTTCATTCTATCAATAGATTCCAACAAACTATTAAATGACAGTTCATTATTCACAAGGTACTCAGATACTTGATTAGGTAAAAATATCTGGAAGTGGTAGTCTAGTTCAGCTAAAGCTTTCGCGCCGAATTTAGTGTTAGCTTTTCTCAGCTTTGACACTACATGACTTTGCCCCTTGACCATTTCGTTGATCTTCTTTGTTGGAAGGAATCTTTGACAGGCTAGCCAATTAAGTGCCGCTAAATCAGCCATCTGACACGTAAGAAAATTATATGAGTTTTATAAATAGTAAAAAAATGTATATGAATAAGAAAACACGTTACAAACCTTTATTTCTGAGCTTTGCTGTTCCAAAAAGATCTGCTTATCTCTGTAGAAATTTTCCAACTCCAAACCTGTTCTTTTGAGAGCTTGTTGTTGACCTGAGCTGCTTGCGTTGGATGGTGAAGCAGTCGATACTTTTAGCTGCTTACTACAGCTCTGACTGAGCTCTGCTGGTTGATGCTGCCGATGATATAGGGACTCTCCCACTACTAGAGAAATCTCCCTCTCTAGATTGGCTGCTTTTTCATTGGCTGCTAGTCTGCCATGATTTTCTACACACTCTCCAGCTCTTTATGGCACTGGCTTGTTCCATCTCGTATGCCTTTTTCAATGAACATAAAAACATCTATATCAGTAATGAGTTCTAGTGAAATCTGAAAAAAATTCTCAATTAAAAACTAAAGCCCAATTGACATTATATTCTTATACACAATACTTACCTTTGTTTTTTTCAACATGGCATTCCATGTAAAGCTTGGAGTAGTGAAATAGTGAGCAGGATCTAATTTATAAACCTTGAGGCAATTATTTCTAAGGTTTTCAAATACTTCTGTTAACAGAAGTACATCAGTTTTGAGGTAAAGATCTGAATACTGTCCAAGAGTTATAATATCAAAAGTTTTTCATACTGTTTCAGCATGTGTATAATCTTCACTACTTATATGTGCATTACATAATTTACTAAAAAAATCATCTTTAAATGGAAGCCTAATTTCTTCAAGTTTTTCGAATAATGCTAAATAATTGTATGGAAATACACCCTTCCTCTTCAGCATATTGATTTACTCGAAAGAGTGTATATCATCTTGACTGAAAACCTTTTCTAGAGTATCATACTGTTCTAAGTAAGATCCCAACTTATCAAGCGACGACAGCAAAAATCAATACAAGTCAATGAAGCGTAAGTTTATGCTTGTCCCTTTAACGTACTTCGTAGAAATAAATGTATTTTTCTTTCGTTTGAGTGATAACTTGTACTCTTCTGGGAAAGCAAGTTACAAGTTCTTGTATAAATAAGTGGGCGTCACAATTGCTGAGATTATAGAAAACTATTGATACTGCTCACGAGTCCTGATACTTGAGATTACGTACATTGTGAGCTGGGCCTCGATATCTAAGTAAATAAAAGCAAATTTTAGTTTAAAGGAAAAGATTTTCTCGATTAAAAACTCATAAATACAATAATTACTCTCCAGTAAAATGGCAATGATCGTGAACTTTTTCATCATTTTTAATAGACTTCTCACATATGTGACATGTATCAGCATCGAAAAAATCAAAATCCTCTTCTTCAGGTAATGATCTCATTGGCACTGGATTGTTGTACATTCTATGTTAATCCAAGGCGAGATCTTGCATTTCTTTCACAAACCAGGTAGCTGGATTTTCACTGCTTTCAGTTTTTTTTTCTGTAGAAAATATATCGTGATTTCGCGTTATCAAAACTGCACTTTACATAATATCCAACACTTAATGCTTCATGGTGTTGTATTGCTTGCTCACTATTATGCACAGGTTTTAATAAACATTCAAAGTCTGCATACACTATGAATGGTACACGATTTTTAATTATGTGATTTTCAAATTTTAAAATTTTATTATCATACCTCGGCAAGTTTATTTTACACTTATTTACTTAAATGCACTCCACCGTATGTGTTTTTAACATTTCATCAGTTGTAAAGTAATAAAGACAGCGGTCGCAAATATATATATTTTATGTTGATGTTTTGTTAAAGAACTTCTTACCAACCTAGATAAGTCTTTAATGTGTACGTAGTGG
The DNA here is from genome assembly GCF_000648655.2 of Copidosoma floridanum. Next base: position 127,729 of record NW_019384181.1, read on the forward strand.
TATTTAAAATCATTATCAGCACTATTATCACCATCTTGGATTTCTTATAAATATTCTTCTCTATCTTTTTCTACCTCATCTTTATCCATTGCCTTAGCATTAAAGAAATCGTCACGTTCTCTGTCAATATTTTTTTGTTTTTTAGATTTTCCCTCACTGTACGTATCAATATAATAATTTTGTTTAAGCCGAAAATTAATTTGTTTATCTTTTTTTTCTGCTGTCAAGTAAAAGGGTAAAGTTTTATAACTATTTGTACTTTTCTCCAAAAAATACACGTTAATAGACACATCATTCTGTTTTTCAAATTTTGTAACTCACTTAGGCTGCACTGGAAAGGTGATCCCGTCGAAACTATAACTGTTTTCGTATTGAGTCTAATTTGACACTCGTTGTGAATTTTTATTCACTCGATGTGAAGCTGACAAAATAGCCCATTTGAAGCATTGCTGATCTGCGCTCTGTACATTCACGCAAGCTTTTTTCTCTCGATAGTAGTAGGGAAGAACTCTATGTAAAAACTACCACTCATTGCATTGTACTTATTTACATTTACTACTAAATTTAAAATTGAGCGAAAAGTCCATCCAAATTCGCGCTCCTAAAACTCTTCTGTATTTGTAGAAATAGGCTTCTGGACATTCGTTTTAAACCATTCATGTAGGTCTGTCGTATCAAAAATGAAATCAGATTTAGTATTAAAATATTTAACTCCAACAGTCTCTGTATCATTTTTTATTATCAAAAAATCTGCTGCTAATACTGTATTAATTTATAAAGCATTTTGCTCATCGAGAATTTCTCGCACTTTTAAAATGAATATTTTTCCGCAGACTTAAGAAATTTTATTATATCTAAATGCCCACTATTTGCTATAACAGCCGTTCTTATGCGATTTTTAAAAGCACTATTTAGATCTTTCCATGTCACAAAATTATAATCATCTTGATTGTCTAATTTTTCATCGAGCCCTGACCCTTGCACTTCTAGAATTTTATAAAATGCTGCTAAAAACGTTGATAAAAGACACTCAATATTCAACAACTCATTTTCCACTGCCAATGACTATTTTACAGACAGCTTATAGTCGGAAATACTTTTAAGCACTATTTCACTGTTATCAATAAAATCTCTTCTCTCGGTCATATTATCACTATGCAGCAAGCGTTGATATTCTATTCGCGCTATTTCACAAAAAAACCACGTAACGCTTCACGGCATTGGAGTTAGCAAAATTCTTGCAGAGTTGCTCCATTATACTTACCGCTCGCGTTAACGTACTTAAATGAATGACATACTGCTTGAACTTTTCTTGTATACTGATTTGCCTCTGCGAAAGCGATACGAGTGATAACTAGCGGTGACTAGCAGTTGTATATAAAGAGATGACACATCAATAGAGAAGTTAGTTAACTAATAATCGTCACAACGTTAAGATGACGAGGTACGTGGTTGATGTTCAAGGCTTTGAAACCATGCACAACGAATTTATTTTTAAAGAGGTCGCTATTATACCTCTACAAGAAATGCTACACCGTCAGTTTTTGTCTTTGAGCCCCCATATTCTTGGGCATAGCTCTTACCTAAGAACAAATGTGAAAATCGATGGTTGGAGTTTAATTACCACGGTCTTCGTTGGAGCTCGGAAGAAGTTCCCTACGAGGATCTAGCTACAACCTTTCGAGCCATTATTAAAGAAGATGATGTTATTTACGTTAAAGGTCTTGAAAGAATCGAATGGTTGCGCCGTGTGCTATTTAATAGGTACATTACTCATAGTATGATTTATACGCTTTACTAAACATTCGTGTAACATTACTTTTTTTATAGGTACATTTATGATATTAAGCAATGTCCAGTTAAAAAAAAATTAAGTATGGATGTTATCGAATGCATGAATCACCAATTTAATTCAGCTCATTGTGCTGTGAAGAATGCTACGGCTTTAAAAAAATGAATTTTAAAAGAGCAGCAACGGTAAAACGATATTCTTTACTCAATGTACCCCTGATACACAATACTTATGCAATAAATTAGTTCTTTATAAATCTATGTCGATTTTTTTTCATTCACGCCTTCTTATTACTGCGCCAATTAAAATTACTTAATCGTATTAACTGACTCTATTCGTTGGCGAGGTACTGTGGTGAAGAGGAGTAAGCCAAGCAATGTTGGGATACGCTTTTGGTTATGAAATGGTATACATGTTCTCTCTGGCAACTCGTATCACTCGATACGCCCACTCTTGCTAAAAAAAATATTACGCTGGTGCATTAAATGCCCAAGTGAGAAGCGGTGAATCGTTGGTCACGGCTAATGCATGCATGTAGATAAGAAATGATAGTTATATTCATTGGCAAGGTACTGCGTCAAAAAATGAGTGAGCAAGCGTTGCGGAATTAAAAAGGATACGCGATTTACTTTTGGTAACAAAAAAGTATACATGTTTTCTCGGACAGCTCGCATCACTCGATATGCCCACTCTCGAGAAAAAAAATATGACGCTGGTACATTATACGCCTAAATAAGAAGCGAAAAGTTATCGGCCATGGCTAACACATACGTGTATCCTAGCATGACTCGTTGCGCCCACTCTTGCTGAAAAAAAATATTACTCTGGTACATTATATGCCTGAATAAGAAGCGAAAAGTCATCGGCCACGGCTAACACATCAGTGTAGATAAAAAATAATAGCTCCATTACTTGGCAAGGTACTGCGTCGAGTAAGATAACGTTGGTCGCAGTTAAATGGGATACGTGATCCACTTTTCCCAATGAAATTTTCTCTCCAACAACTCGATATGCCCGCTCTTGAGAAGAACAAAACAACAACGATTACGCTGAGACTCCTAAAACAACGAGCGGAAGAAGAAAAAAAAACATCCGCTGATAAGAAATACACGTTCATGCTTGATCATCCTCCTCTCGCGCTGTACGTTGGACATGTCACCTACACCTTTCAGACCCATCCTGATGACGTCGGAGCTCGATTCGCGGTCGGAAAGGAAGGGAGCCGTCTGTACCACCCAACATCACAGCTACCAGCATCCAGAAGCCCCCCTTCCCCTGACGTTACCGCCCGAGTAGTCCTCACCACCCACCGCCCAAACTCCCCCACTACCTTTCCCATACCGCCCTATCGTGCTTGAGCCTCTCCTCCCACCGCCTGATCAGCCTCTCCCCCCACCACCGCCTCTCCTCCACCCACAGCCAAACTATAGCTAGAGCCTCTCCCCCCACCACCACCTCAGGGGGAAGCTGGGGGGGGTGCCAGAACCACCATAGTTTACCTACTCTATTTTAACAGTTTTTATGCAGAAAAAATTTTGAAATTTACCATTTATGTATGTAGATAGTAATTAAATACATTTAAACGACTGATACACGAACTCTTATAAGAACTTAAATAAGAACTTACATAAGAAATTACGTAAGATCTTATGTAAGTTCTTGGTTGATAAGCAAATGTAAGATCGTGTACAAGTTCTGACATAAGTTCTATTGAAAGAACTTATATGAGAACTTACACAAGAACATACGTAAGAAATTACATAAGAACTTGTGTAAGAACTTATGACAAATTTTTAGCTGGTAAGGTTTTTACGACTCTGACAGGCATTTTTTATCAGAAGAAGTTGAAGTGGTATCGATACATGCAAACGTCATCGGTCATTAGTTAATTAAACCACCTTACCTATTTAAAGATTTACCTTACAATATGAAGAAACATAACAATTACCGCACGCTAAAAGTTCACGTGATGGAGTATTTTAAAGGTGATATCACAATAAGTGACTTAAAACATTGCCTTATTACACTTACTAAAAGTCTTGAGAGAATTCACATTTATGGTAATGATCAAGCTGAATTCATAAGTTCGTTATTAAAACACGAGGTTCATAACTTATCGCAATTTCATATCTTAGTCACAATGCATGAAAATAAAAGAAAAATTGCTCTACCAATATGTTTAAGGCATGCGCAAAAACGTTTCGAAGACAAACAGTTGTTTTGTGCACTGCACAGAGCGTGTTTGTTAAAAGAATGGATCATCAAGACTTAATCTCTAAAAGCATTATCGCAGGATAGTGATGCATACTGTAACGCTTTTTAGAATCTTAAAAGTTAAAGTTCACAACTACTATTTTCCAGTTGTCAAGTCGTAGTAGATAGTATCAATGATGATAAAAAAAAAATCAATGAATTTTAACTGTGCTTTTTTAAAAAGATATTGCAAGTAAACGTTGTAATTAATATTTATGTGTTTTTCAGAGAGGCTTCCTGTCTAAAATTTTACTTTGAAAAATTCCATACTTACAAATATTAGAAATAAAAAATATATAAATAAAAAATAATATGTAAGTCCCGAAGAACTCAAGTTAAATTAATATTTCACGCCAATAAGACCATTAACAAACTGAGCTATTCAGGACTTGCATCTTCTAAAATCTAAATAAGGTACTACAACAAGTTTGTTAGTAATAAAAGTAGTGAAAGAATACGAGTTGATCATTTTTGTAGTTGGATACCAAGTCAGGTAATGTTTGTTCGATGCATGCTCGTTCCATTTACCCAAGAGAGTAGTTGAGAGAAGGAGGGATTGGCATTTAATGTGAGCATAGAGATAAATTAGCTGGAGCACACACATTGAGCTAACCCATGCGTGGATGTATATCTATACATGTGAGTATATATGTATACGTGAAAGTATTATCTACGTCACCGTACCATTGCAGACACCGTCACCTAGGACTTAACGTACAAGCTTTTCAAAGGATAATAAGTATAAAAATATTGTCATAATGGATACCCGCTGGCAACACCCGTGGACAAGTATGATGTGCGGTCTAATTGCCTGTGGGAAAACAGTTTTTGTTAAAAGATTTTTAAATAATATATAACATGATAAATTTTGCGATTAAACGTATTTTATTTTATTATGCAGAGTCGCAGGATGGTTGTAAAAGTAACATTTTGTAACAAAGGGATGGCAAATTAAATTTCATGAAGGGTTGCCAAAGCCATAGGAATATTTAACTGATCCTCATCTTGTGATAATAGTGAAGCCAAGTACGTCAGTTCACTCTTAGCACGTGAAGTTTATGATTTGTAAACAATTTTTCCTTACTTGGAAGAAATTGAAGATAACTTTTTACCCATTTGTCTTACATATGCACACCAACATTTCGATAACAAACAGCGATTTTTTGTATGACATAAAGCATACTGACTAGAGGAATGGTTTATCAAGACTTTATCTTTTAAAACCTTGACGTATGATAGCGATGAGTGTTATAGTGCATACAAACATTATAAATTAAAAAAAAAAAAGTTTAAAAATGGTTTATTGGTGAAGATGTCGTTGATTATGCAGCAAAATATTAGAAATAATTTATACAATTTTTACTTGTTCATGTGAAAGCAAAGTTATAATTAATAAATTTTATAAACTAACACATTATGTTCTTATTTAAATTACTTTTACGCAACTTTTACTTATTACTCGTTTACAAGAATTAAGAATTGTAAAAAAAAAGAAAGGGAATTTATAAATTAAAACAGAAAAAATTAAATGTTCAAGTCTTCAACAGATCGATTTGATTAATCATTTTATACCAATGAGGTAGTTAACCAACTGAGCTATTGAGGACTTGCATATCACAGAGCACGGGTAAGATCTAGGTTCTACAACAACGGCATGCACATATACAAATTTTTTGAACGCCAAGCTATGTTGTTTGCTGTATAATAATTAAAGATTATAAAAATACCTACTTATTCTCGTGTGAGAGCTTGTATGCTTGAGCGTGAATGCTTACGCTCGCACGTGGTGTTATCGTGTAAGCTCCCTCAAGATGCATGCGTACGCTCGCGCGTGATGTATGCGTACGCTTGCACGTGGTGCACGCGTATGATCACGTGAGAACACTTACGTTCGCGCGTACGATCGCGCGTGGTTCACGCATATGATCGCGTAAGCACGCTTATGCTCGCGCGAGCCAGCGTACGATCATGCGTGGTGAACGCATACGCTCGTACGTGGTGCATGCGTACGCTCGTGCTTGTACACGTGTTCTTGTACAAGAGTAACAAGTAAGCACGTACGGTATTTCGTAGGAGTGTGCAAATGTGCAGGTGTATTCGTAAGCGCGTGCATGAGAGGATGAACACATATTTATACATACACATACGTAGAGCGCTTGAACCCTTGTCTCTCAGCAGACGAAAGAAAAAGAGAGCACTCTGTGGATCAAGATAAATATATCTATGCTGCCTAAATTAGGAGGGAGAAGAGAGAGCTCATGCACGCTGTGTCCCTATCCAAAAATCTTACATTGGAGTGAGAGAGAAAAAACAACTTGCTCACTTGGTTTCCCATCCACCGTACCCTGAAGCCTTCATACAACAGTGTGAGCTGTCACTGAGCTGACACACTATCCCCCTTCCCCCATTCCCCTACTATCCTAGTGGGGTTGAGTTCAGAACCGGCCTAGCCTATCTACTGCGTGTAAGGTTTTCGTGATCACTCTGATTTCCTAACTGTGACGAGTGTTGATTAAAAAAACAAAGTTATTCTTAAAGCGTATCCAATTAAGTCGATCGCTGGAGAAAGAAGATAGTCTGTTTGAGCACTTGAATCGATTTTTTAAACTGATGTCAGCAGGGTTAGCTGCGTTTTTTAAAAAAATACATATATCTTACATAATTTTAAAAAATTAAGAAACGCAGTCCCTGCATGATTGAGAATTTGTTTAATCTCTATTTTTTAAACAAGAAGTATTGATCATATTCGAATTTTTGGAAAAATCGTTTGTATCATTTGCATAATTTCAATCGACATCACTGAAATTTTTTTTGGTTTAGAGCACAGTTAAAAACGTTTCCTAAAAATATAGAACAATTTCAGTTATTAAAAAATGGTTTGGTAAATGGTCTTTCAGCAAAACGGCAAGTATCGCGTGACGTATGATAACGTGCAAACTCCGAGAAACTCGGTACATCTTCATTGGAGCTAATTAGATATTCATGATGATTTTGCAAAAACTCCTCTTTTATGCTTTCCCACGGACTAGGAGACGAAGCTGTTGATGATGGGGCTGAGCAACATCGTCGATGCTGCGGAAAGAAGCATAGAGATTGTAGATTGTTGACAGTTTGTGGTCTGTATGACCCACAGCAAGACACCCTTGAAAAAATTTCTGCCAGTTACCACGTTGGTGGTGGCACCTTACCTGCAAAGGCAGTTGGACATAAATGTATCGGAGCAGGACGATGACGAGGCGCGTGCTGACAAGCAAACGTTCAATCGGTAGCCGGGGTGGCTGGAAGCGGTGAAGGTGGAGGCTTTTCATCCGAGCCAACCATGGATACGGGAGCCAGACAGGCCGACGAAGACAAGGTGTGCGCTGACGCGCAGGTGGTGGTAGATTATGGCTAGGTGGTGAAACAGCGGCTGTCACCACCGGCAGCGGTGGCTGCGGATCTTCATCTAACCGATATCCGAGCTGTCATTTAGGATAGAGTCATTGACGAGTAGTTCTTCTTCGTAGGCTCTGTCTACAAGCATAACGGAGCTTAGCTCTGGTCTTGATGTATCAGATCGCCTCAATGCAGACGCGTCTGCTGGTTCAGGCGCTACTGTTGTTCGCTAACGCTTTGCTGGTTCTCCCTCTTGAGTCAGTTGCTTTCTTTCCTCCATGATCTCCCTTGCAAGAATTTCCATTGGGACAACTGTTTTTGGTTTTGGCACCAAAATGTAAGACACGCAAGAGAAAAAAAAACTTTAAGGGATAAAAAATCACAACTGTTAGTTTTGAGCGTAAAAACAAGAAGACTACGCTTGTTTCAATTGTAGTTTTTTTTACACTCATAGAATGTTATCAATAAAAATGATACTGGTCTCTATGAAACCTACAAACGACTATTGATTTCTGTCCACGAGAAAAAGGTTAACCCTTTTTTTACCCCATGTTCTTCCCTCTGTCTTTGCCAGACAAGAGACAATCGGCTCCGACTAAGACTTCCTTCATTGGCCTAGCACGTGAATCCATACAATAAATCAATTATTTATCACATTAGAGAAGGTATTACCTCCTTACTCGCTTGATAAAATGGAAACAAGCTTTACATGACAATTAAATGGCGCGAGTTATAACTATAGTAAAATTTAGTCAGAAACAAGTCGGAAATGCAAATTTTAGAATTTTTTGACTATAGCTTGGGTAAATTAGGATTTTGTTATTGTTATAATGATATTTTATTAAAAACTTACTTACAATCATTCAAGAACTTTCTAAGTTCCAAAAAAACTTTAAAGATAAATTAAATTACACAAATCAATTTTTTAAGATACTTTTTTTGAAGATATACTTCTACAGGCACGTTATGTACAAGAGTAAATTAACGATTTCAGGATTTTAACCTTAAATATCTGACGGAAGTAGATTTTTCACATTACCCCCTCTGTTCCGCCTTCCTTACCATACTGCCTAGTGCCAGTCCCCTTCGTACCACACCACACCATACCACGCCATTACAGCACAGCACATATTTTGAATTTAATTCAATTTAATTTCTTATTTTTGAACCAATTCTCTCTTTGAAAATAAATAAACACTTTACTCGAGACTTGAACCCTCAATTTCCTGCAAAAAAACTGAAACTGAAACCCTTACCTACTCTCCTATAAACAGTCTCGATACAAAGAATTCTTTCACTTCATCTTGGGGAACAGTTCGTAACTTATTTTCAATATAAATATTCATTTACCATTGATTTACTGATTTAATTAAATTCGTAAACAAATTATTCATTTAATAAGCCAATTCTTTTAGTTCAATGATTTTTTAAGATTATTATTTGTGTATGATTAATGTATCAGTTTTATAATGAACAAAGAATTACTTAATTTTCATACTTTTTTTTAATTTTTCAAAAATTATTTTTCTTTATATAGATATAATAATTAAAGTTTATGAAATTTCATTTTTTCACGATTTTTCCGTTTGTGATTTGAGTGATTTTTTTACTAAAGGATGCTTACATTTAGCAGGAAAAAAGTTCAGAGAGGTGACAGGAGCAAAAATATACGCAACAACGCTGGCAATTTTTTTTTTAAATTGATATATTTACGTATATGCTTCAACGCACACTCAACCCTTTTTTTATTATGTAATAAAAAAAAAAAAACACTGTATGGAACTATTTAAAAATTTAATAGGTTTATCTAAGAGTAATCTGTCATACAAAAAAAATTTGGGAGATTTCTACAGATCATATAAATGCAATTCAACGTGATTTTTTCGTAAGGTTACACGTTAAATTGCAATTTTTTAAAATGAAACTTGTAGAAAATGGTACAGTTAAACGATCTGCAATTTGTTTTGAGTATTTCTTACGCTATTTTAAATATAAATTTAATGTTTAAACAGTATCTGTCAAAAAAAATTTTTATGTAATTAACGTTTTAAAGAAAAATTCACTGGCATGTAATACTACCCTATTGAGGAAAGTGGCAATACACACGAGTGAAAAATGTCTCTTTAAAATGTATATTTCTAACTGTGACGTCAGACATAATGTTCATACTTGCACGAACAGCTTCTTTGCCCACAGCTTTGGCACCTCGTTTAATGAGTGGTAAAACTCGTCGAAATACTCCAGAAAAAAACGATATGTTACCTCCGTGTCCTCGTTGATAGGGGGCCCAAACGTAAATGTGCCCAACACCTTTGCACTGTTTCCATGAGTTGTGGTCAGACTTTCACCACCACTACCACCACTCTGTGCGATAAAGTAGTCCTCGTAGGAATCCATGATTTTTAATCGATTCGTTTAAAGTGAAGCGTTACCATCAGCGTTCCAAAGTCGAATGGTATGGGGGCACTAATCGGGTCCCTTATATTGATTTCAATGTTGTAAAACGAGTTAAACAATAATGGCATATACATAGAGGGTGGGAAAATTTTATATTTGACACAACCGTACGCATAATCTTGTAGAACCAACGACACCACCCGCAACAATCGTGGTTGAACATCTCCTACAATGTATGGTTCACAGATGTCGCTGTAAATTATGAGTATTGATAGTAAAGCATTGGCGAGATTTGCTGAATGAACGGATCGAATTTCAATACTTTCCATGAAAAAAATTGTTGCATTTTCAAACCCCAAGATCTTACGTAATTTTTCGGACAATAGTAAGTGATACATGCATTCACTGCGCACTGTTTTGGAACAGGCTTACTTAGCCACTACGTAAGCGCCTCTTCCCAAACTGAAAACCACGACTACGACAATGTCTACGAAGTGTCGGTTGTTTGTGTGTGAAGTATCACAACATTATTTCCTTAATAGTTCTTATGAAACGTTGAGCTATTGCAGCCTTTGTCTGTGGGCTACGTGCTACTTTGTATTTAATCTTATTTTTTCGTAAAACGGATTGCATTTCACAACCTATGAATTCTTTACCTTTATCCGTTGGAAAACACATTGGTGTACGATGGTCACTTCTTGATAAAATATGCTGAAATGCATCAGTGATGTTTTTATATGTTTTGTCCTTAATAGGTACCAACCAATTGCATTTGCTGACGTCATCGATGACAACGAGAAAATAAGCGTAGCTATCATTATAAGTTTTTGAGGTTCTCAAGTCTATTAAATCAGCTTCTCACACATCGTCAAAGTTACGCACGTTATTCGCTACGTGCACAATTTTGAAGCAGCGCCACCAAGAAAAAAATGAGAACTATTGGTCTGGCACAGCAGAAGGCAATATTCGCGATGTGTGCTTGATACCTATAGGAACACAGTACCTCGATATATACACGAAAGGTTCTGTGTTTATTAAATCACGAACTAATACAATGTCTCAAGTGGTACAATCCTATGTGAATAACTATGGACAAAATTTGTATTACAAGCACTAAAAGCGCTTGAATATTACTTCAACACAAGTCCGTGTACTGTGTGATACGAGATATGTTTTATTAGTTTGCAATGTAGTCAACACAGACCTCCTCTGACCAATCAGGGAGCTCCGTTAGCCCTATACCAGCGTGTTCACACAGTATGTACACACGTTCATACAATACGCTTAGAGAATCAGGCCCCAGCTAAAAACTCTAAGAAATACACAGTATCAAATGTATTTCATTGCGTTTTTTAATAAACATGCCTGAGTAAAATATGTACATACTACTCATAATTTTATTAAAAATTTAACCCTTAGAATGGTTGTCGATGTATAAACACATAACTTTCTAATGATAGTAATACTTAGCAGTCTGCTAGCAGAAGACAAACATATCGTTTAGTTTCACATATTAGCACAGGTATTGCTGCGATCGCTTTTTCAGCTTATGCACGTAGCAAATAGCTTCTTCTGGGAAAGCGATTTCTCATAGGTCTATATAAATTATAGGTATCTGGAGTCTCTAGTTAACTAATAACGTTCGATTGAAAAAATTTATTTTAGACAGAACTCGTGAGTTTATTACCACCAGCGTATGCAGTTGGTGGTACCGCTTCGTAGTAAAGTTTTTGCAAGGTCTTATAAATTTTTTTTTTTTTTTTTTTTTTTTTTTTTTTTTTTTTTTTTTTTAGACTTAGGTCTGATTGCTCTTGATGCGCGAAAAAAAAAAAAAAATTCCTCAAACGTAATCTTGCCACACATGCAGCATGCTGTCAATAAAGCGACTGTCCGCTTATCTAGTGGTATATCTGCAGCAAGCGTTCGCGAAAAAGCAAATTCAGCCAACGCCCGATCTTCTTTTAGACATTGGTCCTTCTTCTCTGTAGCGTATATTTACTTATAGAAACACCTATAAAGTCTTTAGGATTACTGTTTTTTGACTAAATGATTATATAAATCATTCATACGATCTTGGAGCCATGCATACATATTAACATTTGGGGATGGTCACGCCAATCTATTTTAAATTTCTCGTCCTCCATAATTAGATCGGCGATAACGTCTAGTTCTTATGTTTTTGATAATAAAACGTAGATGTTCCCCTTCGCCATTTTGCAACGGTAATTCTTAAAAAACATTTTAAAAATTTGAAAATAACTAAAGAGAAAAATTGCATCTCATAATATTGACCATCATCATCCCCACCATTGTCGCTGCTACTACTACTGCTACTACTACTACAACTACCACTACTACTACTACTACTCCCGGGTGGGGTTTTCGCTAGTTTCTCCATACCGGGCGCTTCCCCGGGTGGCGGATAGGGGCATCCTCTTAAAATAAGAGGTGACGATGGGCAGCTGGAGTGGCTCTCTGTGGTGGTGGTCGGGGGCGTGGATCGGGGGGCGTGTGTGGCGTTGGCGTGTGTATCTGCGGCGATGTGGACAGGGGACTAGTGCCCCATGCCTCCATCGGTGTGGATGCATGGGCCGGCTCTGCTTGTGCTCCTTGGTCTTCGCTTTTTGCTGCTTCCGTGAGTGGCACTCCATTGCTTGATGCGGGCCAACAAAAACTAGCACCCGTCGTGTATAGAAGTAAGCGGCGGTTAAAACATTCTTCTCAGATACATGCATCACACACTCTTACTAAACAAACACAGGGACACTTACGGATTGTTCTGGGCTGCGTGTGGCGGGTCCTTTTCCGGGCTTGCGTTGGGGGCCCGGCAACGGGTGAAGCCGGATGATGAGGCCCGGGTAAGTCTGGGTAACCACATCTGATATGGCTGTACGCCTCATGAACAAAAAAGACGTGGTGGGCCGACTAATCTAGGCTTACTACCACTGAGGAGGCTATATGGCGGCACCTTAGTGCCTTACGCCAGCCCGTTTTGTTGGGTTGTCTGCGCGGTCTCGGGACTGTACGCCTGCCGCTCGTCTCGCTGGGATGACCGTTGTGTATCAACAAATACATACATTACACACGAACATTATTCTTAAACTTGTTACTCAACGCCAGGGCAGTCTCCGTGGGTGGGACTGAGGGAGAGTGGCGACTCCCGGCCGGCCCGAGCAAGTAGCGGTCTTCTCTGGTAACAGAGAGGGCTGCTGCCCTGGTTTAAACCCTTTCCAAATACTTATTTCCAGTAAAAAAAGGTAGTGCTGGCTTTCGCGGGTCAGTACTACATTAAAAAAGATGCCAATATGAAAAACGTCAATGTAAAACAAGTACCCCAGGCGGTAACCTCTCTGAGGGAATCCGCCGTCAGTTCCGATCCGGTGAAAGCCCGGGTGACTGACGCAGGCCCCACGGATTCTGGATGGGGGCCACAAAGACGTGTCTCATGGCCAACAGGGACTGCTAAACGTTCCATAACCTTGTCTAACGGACAAAGGACGAAGAGGAAGCCTGTCGAGTATAGGCACTAACGACACCAAGGACAGCAACGTGTCAGTATTTAGCCACCAGACCCAGGAAGAGCTTGCCTCTTTAGAAGAAAGTGTCACTAGGCTCGGAGTAAAACGACAGCAAGTTGCTGATAAAGTCCAATCAGCAACGAATGACATTACAGAGACGCAACAACTAATTAATGATAAGTACGGCAACACAGCGAACGCTGTTTAAAATGGGCTCAAAGCGGCGCTTAAGTATCTTCAAGAGGCAGAGGTGCTAAGAAAAGACTGTCTTACTGAAAAAAATTTATATACCAACTCTTGGAAGTCGTCATTTGAATCCCTGCAGTGGAGGGAAAAAAGGCGAGATAATTTCCGACGGCATGTACAGAAACGAACCCTGAACACCGCCTTAAAGGAAATAGAACGAAGTAAAAGAAGCAGGAGCCCATCGGACACCCCTGAGAAACGCCAGCAGACTATGTCTTCAAAGAAAAAGAAAACAGGCAGTGGCAAACAAGAAGAAATTTTACTTTATGACAAAACAAGCCGGAAGAAAAAAGTGGACGCCACAACAACAGTAGTAGTAAAGATGGCTGAAGGACAGACCTTTGCAACGGTGCTGAAGACTATGAAGGCGAACTTTAACCCCGATAAGGCTAAAGTGGCAGTCCAAAGTGTTGTCACTACAAAAAAAGGAGACATACTTATTAAGGCCAAAGGTGTAGAGAATGCTACTGCATTCTCACAGCAAATTGAAAAGTCGGTAGCTGGACAGGGTATTGTCAAAATAAACGACAGAAAAGTGATATTAGAGGTCCGAGACCTGGATGCCATTATAGAGAAAGATGGGGTCAAAGAGGCTTTTGCTAGGACTTTTGGACTTGAGAGCCAAGAGCCAGAAGTAGCTCTCTTAAAGCCAAATGCCAGAGGACAGAGGCTGGCTTTAATAAAGGTGGACGGAGCATCTGCCAGACAAGTAGAAAAGGAAGGCAGGTTACGAGTTGGCTTTGTTAGCTGCCGAATTCGAAGAAGAATCGAAGTAACAAGATGTTACAAATGCCTGGGATATGGACACGTCTCAGGCAACTGTGAGAACGAAAACAGATTCAAGCTCTGCTTCCGGTGTGGAAGCTCAAACCACCGAAAGAAAGAGTGTACAGGCCCAGCACGGTGCTTTCTTTGCCCAACAACGAACAACAAGCACATAGCAGGCAGCGAAAGCTGCCCTTTATTCAGAAGAGCCCTGAAAGAGGCCAGGGATAAGGCCCAAGCAGGATTAAAATAAGGCAAAAAGGCCTTGAGTTAAAAGTCAGGCTTATGTGGACCCACGCTGCGCTGGGTACTTTTTACCTATCAGCAAGGGAAAGCATTAAGCTTATAGTGGTGCTGGCTTAGTAGGCGGCCTACTATGAAGCGCTAGACAAGGTGCTGGTCCTCAGGGACCCCGAGTCCTTTTCAGGACTCGAGAGCATCAGCACCTATAGCAAATGTTGGCGAGTTAACTCGTTAATGCTGTGAGACGCGATGGTCTCCCTGGTGGCTTCACCCTGTAATAATGCTAACGCGGTTCCGGGGTGGATCAAAAGCCACGCGGCATGGGGGGGGGGTTTAGTGGGTATGGGTGGTCTAATAAAAAAAATCTACTGAGTTTTACACTACCGCTGTCCCTGTGGTGTGCCTCAATGCATTTCCCCTCCCTCCACAAAAAAAAAATAAATAAATAAAAAACTACTACTACCACTACTCCCAGCGGGGGTTTCGCTAGTTTCTCCAAACTGGACGCCTCCCAGGTGGCAGGTAGGGGCACGCTCCTTATAAATAAGGGGCACTAGGCAATTCAAATACTCGGGGTGGGCCAACAAAAACTAGTACCCCAACGTGTATAGAAGTAAGCGGTGGTTATAACATTCTTCTTAGATACATGCATTACACTCTTACTACACTAACACAGGTATTTTCACAAATTAATTCTTGCAATGAATAGTTACTTGCTAATTAATTGTTAAATTCTGATAATGTATACTAATTAACAATTTGTTAATTACACATTACTTCATTATATTCTAAGTTATTTGTAATATTTTCAGAAGAACTAATTTAAAAATTTGTAAACTGACTGGCACATTTGAACTTGTACTTGGCGTTCTTATACTTCTGATGCAAGCTTTCATCATCACTGACCCAAAAACTCAATCGCACTTGTCAGAAAATGCAATTGGCACTGTTGTATTGTTGTTTCCTTATATGTAAAATCATAACGTGTAACATCATCGTGCAAGTGTTATCTTAATCTGCAAGGACATCGCTCATTGGTTGATCTAATTTAATCAAAGGCCTCTTTTACTCGCTCTGATGCTAAAAAAACGCACCATCAAGAGAAAAAATCGCTTTCTTTACGTTTGTCACCTGTCCCCTAAAGTTTCAGTCAACTGTTGACTCTCGCGACTCAAGAGTAACTTATACACGTAAGGCATAACGTGTTGGCTGACGCAATTTAACTACGCTAAGGAGCGAGGTACAGCAAAGGAGGCCCACTGAAAGTGATTCCGGCGATAGCAGAGAAAGCAGAAATTGCAACATCGTACTGGTCACGAACTCATTCGTGTAGTTTAAGGAAACACTGACGGTTACAGCACGAAGCATTAGGGAATTCCGAAGCAGCAGTAACAATAATCAGTCATGGATGTAAGTTGTTTATCAGTGATTAAATTTACGCTGAACCTTGTATAAGTGACCCGATCAAATTTCATTCAAAAGAACAAATTTTTATTAAATTGCTTATAAAGAAATACATTAGTTAAAATTACCCATATTATTTTAACACAAATTATTATTCAATTAAAAAAAAACAAAGAAAGCTCACAAGCTGAATCCTAAAAAACCCACGAATGACACTTAAATAAAACAGTTAAGACCATACTCTGAACAAGTCTGGTCATCACTAATTGGCACCTTTTTTGTGTTCTCCAAATCTTAGTTTTGTTAAAAAAAAAAAAAAATAAATAAATAAAAATGCCCGAAAATAGTGGAGAAAACTCGTCAGTGGACGACTGTCTTATACAACAGTTTTAAAATGTTTTACAAGGAATAAGTATGACTAATTTATTAATGTGCATTAATCGAGAATCTCAACACATTTTTTTTTATGACTGATACTCGACTTCCTTAAAAGACTTTTGCCAAGATGTAGAAGATGGACGAACCCTAATAACAGCCATCAAAAAACCTATGTCCATTCGCACAGTTCTTTCTAGACTTAAAGGCAACGCTCGAGAGAGTTTAGTAGGTTCTACTTTTGCATCGATTGATCAGTTAAAAAAACATTATAAACAAGAATTTTCACCAACCAAATCGTATTATGAATACATGGTAGAACTTCTAAGTACTACAATGAAACAAAACGAAGCAGTTCAAAACTTTTATCATAGAATGATTTCTCTTACAGAAACTACCTCAACAGCCTTTTTGACTGAATTAAATGATAAAAAACTTAAAACAACACAAAAACCACAATTTGAAAAATCAGCACTACAAACGTTTATTAATAGCTTACTTGACTTGTGGAAATAAAGTATAGCACTTTCGAAACCCAAAGATATTTATAAAGCTTTAGAAGCTGCTTTACTTACTGAACGCACTTGCCATCCAGTATACAATTAGGCCAAGTACGTTTACAAGGCCGTACCTACGACCTCTACTTCTACGACTCCTGAATTTTCGGTACCGAACGTTACAGAAATTCTTGTTCCTGTCTTTATTCAGTTTGAACACCAAAAAAAATACGTCAGTTTAAGTGACCCACAGACCCATAATAGAAATTTTTTCCCGCATACCTAAGGTAGAAATGATGTCAAGATAACTAAATCGAAATTCGACGAGTATGGTCTAAAAATTGTACATTCCACACTCAGCTACGCATCTCAACGACGATCAAGTACTCTGCTACCAAGCCGTACACCACCACCACCCTGAAATAATTAACCTAATCACTATTATTATTCTTCAAATTTCCAAGATTTTCCATATTTTCAACCACCACTCTTTTATCCACCTTACTACCCACAGATGTTTTATCCCTATCCTCATACTCAAGGATATGCCTACCATCAACAAGCTCCATTTTAATACTACAACCAGAAACAATACCAAAATTATAACAAGAACGATACCGAGACTCTCGCCCTAATTCTCCAAAAAACGAGAACGAGACTCGCTGGTTGGACGTGACTGCGAGTTTGAATCCGATGATGCGTCCAAAATCAATAATGGCAATGAAATCTACAGAGCCTTCCGAGCAAAAACAATAGGAAATTCACCAGCAGTTTAATTATGTTGCGAAACATTTTGGAAAGATTCGAAAATTTTTACATTAGATTCAGGCGCAGAAGTAAATGTCATCAGTTATAACGCATTAAAGAATGGCACAGAAATTAATTGTGATAATACAATTGAATTAGAAGGAATAGCCTTACAGCGAATATATACTCTATTTACCGTAATGGTAAATTTATTCGATACAGATCGTGAATTTCACGTTATGAGTCCAGAATCGCCAATAAATAGTGTATGTATTTTAGGAGATGCATTCTTTATGCAAGGAAACGCTAGAATCGATTACGGATTATGTGCATTAATAGTCAAAAGCAGACCAATTGAACCTATACTTTTTCCATACCGAGGTAATAAAATCAACTCTATAAAATTAATTAAAAAACAAGAAAAACCCTTAAGACTAAAAACCAAACAAAATTTCAAATCAACGTGTGAAAAATTTATTTTTCCATTTCACGATAAAGATAAAATACCTACACCCCCACGCAACATTATTTATTATAATTCTCAAGGATTTGAAAGAAAAAAAAAATAAAAGTTATAGTTTACCAGCCAGAACAAGAAAAGCTATTAAATTAACAACTAAAAATAAGATCACCAGCAATGCGTATCTTCGTAGAATTACTACCGTACCCGGAGTGTATATAGGCGAGGCGGTAGTAGATTGCAAAGAAGGTTACTGTTATACAATAGCTATAAGCACAAGAGATGAGTCTACAAAAATAGAAATACCTGCGCAAGAACTCGAGCCTTTTGATGCCATAGAATCTAAAGACCCTTTTGACACTGACTTCGAAGAAAACAATTTAAATAATCTAAAAAATCGCGTTGAATTTATAATGGATAAGCTAAAAAGATCTCATCACTTAAAAGCTAGCTTATTAGAAATAAGAAAAATTGTAGAAAAATACGCTCACTTATTGTACATTCCAGGTGACCCAGCTCCTCGTACTTCTATTATGACACATATAATACCTACAACAGAGGACCACCTTGTATACGTCAAACAATACCGTTATCCCTCATCATTACACCAAGAAATTAAAACTCAAATAGAAAAGTTATGAGCAGACGGTACAATCATAAAATCAAACAGCCCTTACAGTAGTCCTCTCTGGATAGCACCCAAGACACAAGGACCTGATGGAACAAAAAGATACAGATTAGTAATAGATTATCGTAAACGAAACGAAAAAACCATCCCTGATGCTCATCCACTACCAAACATTACTGAAATATTAGAGCTAATCGGAGGCTCAAATTATTTCTCCGTTTTCGATCTAGCCAGTGGATTCCATCAAATCGAAGTTGATCCTGCAGATAGACATAAAACTGCTTTTAGCACACCTAACGGTCTTTATTAATATGTAGGAATGCCATTTAGACTATGCAATATACCTGCAATATTTTAACGACTAGTGGACGTAATTTTATCAGGACATGCATTGAGCTATTTATATTTCTTGATGACATTATTGTTTGTTCAAAAACTTTAAAAGATCATGTGACAAAAATTACTCATTTATTTAAAAAACTTTCAAAATCAAAGTTAAAATTACAGCTTGACCAATGTGAATTATTAATGCCCGAAGTAACTTTTTTAGGACATAGAATAGGAAACAACAGGGTAAAACCAGATTCAAAAAAATTAGAAGCTGTTGACAATTTTCCGAAACCAAAAAATCAAACGAATGTTAGACAATTTTTAGGATTAGCAAACTATTACCGTCGTTTTGTCAAAAATTTTGGAGAAATTACAGAGCCTTTAACGTCCTTGTTAAGGAAAGAAAAGAAATTTGAGTGGACAGATACTCAGCTAAAAAGATTTGAAGAGTTAAGGAGAATATTACGCAAAGCACCTGTGTTAGCTTGCGTCGATTTGAATAAGCCATTTATATAAATAGCAGACGCATCTTATATAGCTATGGGAGCAGTATGAAGCCAAAGCACCTATGTTAGCTTGCGTCGAAAAAAATAAGTCACTCATATAAACAACAGACGCATTTAATATAGCTATTGGGGCAGTATTAGGCTAAGGACACTTAGGAAAAGACCGCCCAATTATGTATATGTTAAAAACTCTAAATAAGGCTGAAAGAAATTATTCTACAACAGAAAAAGAATGCTTAGCAGTATTTGTGGCAGTCCAATATTTTCGACGTTACTCATACGGCAGAAAATTTACGGTTTTTGGAGATCATAAATTACTAACCTGGATTGAGTCTATCAAAGATCCTATGAGTAAGCTAAATAGATGGAGATCAAGACTTCAAGGTTATAGCTATACTTATAAGTACAAACCTGGTGGACTAAATACAAGCGCGGATGATTTATCAGGAAATCCAATAAAATGGAATGATGACAAAAGTAATGAAGATAGTTCTTTGGACGAAGAAATATCATTTAAAGCTCGTTTGCTACCTATGGAACCTAAACGAACTAAAACTTCGATAGCTCGCCAAAATATGTCAAAAACCAATTAATCTCATTCTGATACCATTGAAAGCATACAATCAGCACCTAAAGTAGGAAAAAGTAAACCTAGAGATACACTATTAAAAGTACCTCGGGGTATGGAAGGGGGACAGGGTGAATCAAATGTACCTATAATAGCGGAAAGATTGAAAGTGAGATGAAGAGAAGAAACACCAAGAGCTCAAATACAAGACGCGTCATCCGAACCCGACACCACTTCTACTTCACAGTTAAGTGACTCTCAATCCGACGCACCAATACAATTACAAGAGTGATCCTTTATGCCAAGTTTAATAAATGCACTTGAAAAAGAGACCCCTCAGAATATAATGAAAAATTCAAAGTACGAAAATTCGGAAATCAGTGAAATTGAAGAAATAATCGAAAAAAGGCAGGTTTTTCACCAAGATAAACTAATATTTCAATCAAACCCAGAACATCTCGAGCCAACGATGTTAATCAAAAATCTGTAACGTTTCAACAACATGAAGACTCCACTCCTTCTGATGAAGAAACTTTAAATTTAACTTCAATAAAACCAAAATTTTAATTTACTTTTCGGCGCTCCATACAAGACCAAGTAAACAGTACAAATAAAAATAAAGAACAGTTGTCTGATTCAAGAAATAACACTTACAATAATAAAGATTGCGACAAAGAAAGATTTATTCAAAAATGGAATCAAAACTCATTATTATGGGATGATTATGATAAGAAAAATGAAATACCAAGTAACAGCATTCTTGGAGAAATACAATCTTTACCTACATCCCCTACCGATCGTCATGACAGCAGTTACTTAAATCAAGAACAAATAAATTCACTTCCGTCGTAACCTGAAAATTCAATTTCTTCAACTACAGTAAATGAATGAATCGATAAAACAATGCACGAATTTATTGCAAACGGAAATCCCATAAGAGCAAAATCTCCAATTAAATCACACAGAAATAGTCCTACGAAAAATAAATTACAAAACTCTAATGATAAACTATACAGAAGAAGTGTATCACCTATAGAACAAAATAGTAATAAAGAAAAAGACGACAACCATTCTCAATCGGAAAACATATAAAATAAAATTGATTACGATACCAAGAAAACTTCCAATTAAAACATTTTACTACAAACAAGCCATACAGCAGCGTTAGAGCCCATACAGCAAAATTGAAACTAAGCTTGTAGCGAAAAAGTAACAAGAAATATAAGTCCCGTTGGAAGTCCCTTTTATATAACTTATGAAACAAATAAACTAATAGTTTCAAGGACTCGTGAACATTTAACTTACACAAAGGATAACTGCATCCATTTCATTTCTAAAACTGTAGATTTTAAATCAATAAACAATAAACTACTAATAGATTTAGAAACTATATCAAAAGAAGAATTATTATATGTTTAGTAAAAATTGGGAGACGTTATTACTACGAAAAATCGAAATCACTACATATTTTTACTAGTCGTAAACAAAAACTTTACTGATGAAATAAAACCTAGCATTTTGCCATATCAGTAAAGGAAGTTAACACCGATTGTATTTTTAGGAAAGGTGAACTCACCGATAGTCTCCCTAGAGGAGAAATGCCATCAATTTTATACGAAGAATTACGTCACTTTCCTCTTACAGTAAAAATTTGTTTTGGCATATGTTCTTATCTAACTCTAGAAGAAAGAAAGAAAAAATTAGTTGAATGTCATACTAGCTTGTTCGCAGGTCATAGAGGAGTAGTAAAAACTTGCAGACGAATGAGAGAAAAATATTATTGGAAAGGAATGAGCAACGACATTGCTGAATACATTCAACAATGTAAAATTTGGCAGGAACAAAAGTTAGTCCATCCAAAAACTAGAGAACCTATGGTAATTACAGACACACCATCAGAAGTATTTTACAAGGTCGCAATAGATACAGTAGGCCCTTTTCCATACAGTCCATCTGGAAATAATCACATTTTAACAATTCAATGCTTACTTACAAAATTTTTTATTGCAGTTTCTGTTCCTAATATACAAGCACTAACTATTGCTGATGTGTTATCAAGATATTTTATTTCAACTTTCAACATTCCTAGAATTATTCTCAGTGACAGATCAAAAAGTTTCATTAATCAAGTATTGACAAAAGTATCAAAAATTTATGGATTCCGTTTAGCTTTCACTAGTGCATATCACCCACAATCAAATGATTTTTCAGAAAGAAGCCACGCTATGTTAAACGCTTTCTTGAGAATTAACGCTAAAAACAAAAATGATTGGGATAAAATGGTTTTTTTTTGCAATGCATGGGTATAATACTTTAGTTCATTCAGCAACAGGCTTTACACCTTTCAAACTTGTCTTTGGTAGACAGGCATGCTCCCCAAATCCACTTTCAGACGAATTCAAATAAGAAACATACAGCTTATATGCTATTGACTTTGCCCGCTGTTTACGAACAATACAAGAAATAGCTTGTGACAGACTTAAAATATCAAAACAAAATACAAAAACACGTTATGACAATAAGTCAAAGCCACAGAACTTAGAAGTTGGAATGACAGTCTATGTGCTCAAAGAACCCCGAAAAGAAAAATTAGATAGATTTTATAACGGAATTTTTAAAATTAAAGAAATAAATAGTTATAATAACGTCATATATGAATCAGGGAATTGAAGAATAATAAACAAACACATTGACAAAGTAAAACGTTGCTACCTATGAAAAAAAAAGAAAAAAAACAATATATATATGTATGTGTGTGTGTGTGTGTGTAAAATATTTTACTCTCAAATTCAGTAACAATACATCATTAATATTATATTTAATTTCCAGAAAAACTTTAAATGTTTGATCTCAAGCCAAGAAAGTCTACAAGGAAATCAGCAATAAAAATTTAATCACATCTCTCCTTTTCTCTTCCTTTACCTTGTCTCCGGGAATGCTAAGCCAACATCAGTTTGTCAATTGTCACAGGAAAACATTCTACCTACACCATACATATAATACTTAAATCATTAAACTAACAAAACAAAAATTTATGGGTAAAACACACAGCAGAATTAGTACCTAACGCACGCATGTTTACTCAATAACTTGATAGCTGCACTGCTTTAAAAGCCAGAGAGTAAAATGATTGATCAATCAATTAAAAAAAAAAAAAAAAAAAAAAAAAAAAATAAGTTAACATCTATTGTAATAATTCTTCTCATCAGCTCGTGTAAATTCTTAATCAATCTGTAGTTACCGAGGGCGGCAACAATCTAAGGAGAGGAGTGTTACATCCTGAGTTGATACGAATTATATAATAACTAAAAGCTATACGTCCATCTAATTTACATAAGATGTATTGCGAATATAAAGCAAGCTCATATGACAAGAGGGGCTCGTATGTCGTTTATGAGTGCGCGTGTGTGTATAAGCTTTAAGGTAAATGCTTCATAATCTACTGACAAAGAATACGGCCAGCCTCGTTTTAAAAATGCATGTATGTATTAATGAATAGCTACTTGCTCATGAATTGTTCAATTCTCATAATGTATACTAATTAACAATTTGTAAATCACACATTACTTCATTATATTCTAAGTTAATTGTAATATTTTCAGAAGAACTAATTTCAAAATTTTGTAAACTTACTGGCACATTTGAACTTGTACTTGGCGTTCTTATACTTCTGATGCAAGCTTTCATCATCACTGACCCAAAAACTCAATCGCACTTGTCAGAAAATGCGATTAGCACTGTTGTATTGTTATTTCCTAATATGTAAAATCTTAACATGTAACATCATCGTGCAACTGTCAACGCAGTCTGCAAGAACATTGCTCATTGGTTAACCTAATTTAACCAAAAGCCTCTTTTACTCGCTCTGATGCTGTAAAAACGCACCATTAAGAGGAAAAATCGCTTTCTTTACGTCTGTCACCTGTCCTCTAAAGTTTTAGTCAACTCTTGACTCTTGCGACTCATGAGTACTTAATACACGTAAGGCATAACGTGTTGGCTGAGGCAATTCAAGTGCGTATCGAGAACATCAATAGTATCGGACTACGCCAAGGAGCGAGGTACAGCAAAGGAGGCCCGCTGAAAGTGATTCTGGCGATAGCAGAGAAAGCAGAAATCGCAACATCGTACTGGTCACGAACTCATTCGTGTAGTTTAAGGAAACACTGATGGTTACAGCACGAAGCATTAGGGAACTCCGAAGCAGCAGTAACAACAATCAGTGATGGATGTAAGTTGTTTATCAGTGATAAAATTTACGCTGAACCTTGTGAAAGTGACCCGATTAAATTGTATTTAAAAGAACAAATTATTATTAAATTGCTTTAATAAAGAAATACGTTAATTAAAANACCCATTTTATTAAAATAATGATCGTTATTCAATTAAAAAAATTAAATCAAGCTCACAAGCTGAATCCTAAGAGACCCACAAATGACACTTAAATAAAACAGTTAAGACCATACTTTAAACAAGTTCAGTCATAACAAATTTGCATCCCTAATTAAAAAGAACAAATAAAGCTCACGAGCTGAATCCTAAGAGACCCACGAATGACTCTTAAATAAAACAGTTAAGACCATACGCTGAACAAGTCTGGACATAACAGGGGCTATTAAGAGGCCCAAGGGACCTGTGAAGTAAGGCCTGAGAGACTTAAGGTAGACTTGGAGCGATAGCACTTATGTGGCGAATCCTATTATTCCTACCGAGGGCACACCTGATCCTTAAAAATGCTTTATTGTATATGTTTATTTTAACAATTTATTTATTTATAAAATAACTTATGAATAACAGTAATTATCAGNAAATTTATTATTTAGAAAATATATTTATCATTTGTAAGATCAACTAAACAGTTTAGTAATTCAAAACTGTGTTTTCAGTAGCATACTTAATGTAGACAATAGGAATAACAGTAGTCGTAACACCTCGATAGCCCTGTGGTTAAAACGCTGGGCTATTGAATAAAAGGTCATATGTATAAATCATGGTATTTGTTGTTTTTTATTTTTTTTTTTCTTTATTTTTTTTTTTATTAACGAGGAAGAGATTTCTGGTAAGCAACTTCTGTTTTATGAAAATCTTTCGTTTTTAAAATTTCAGCTCCCCAAGCATGCGACATAAACTTCGTTCTAAAAAAGACGTGATAGGCTGACTAATCTAGGATCTAGGCTCACTACCCCTGAGGAAGCTACATGGCGGCACTTTTAGTCCATTGCATACGCCAGCTCGTTTTGGCGGGTTGTCTGCGTTATTTGTGGGATTGTATGCCTGCCGCTTGTCTTGCTGGGATGACTGTAGTGTACCAACATATACATACACTACACACAATCACTTCTTTCACATTTCTTACATAATGCCAGGGTAGTATCCATGGATGGGACTGCGGAAAAGTGGTGACTCCTGGGCAGCTTGAGCAAGTAGCGCCTATCTTCGGCAACAAAGAGGGCGGCTGCGCTGGTTTTTACCCTTTCCAGATGCTTATTTTCGGAAAAAAGGGGAGTATTGGCTTTCACCGGTCAACATGATTTCAAGAAGAACTTTAAATGAAGAACGTCAATGTAAAACTAGTACCCCAGATGATAACCTCTTTGCGGAAATCCGCCAGAAGTTCCGATCCATTGCCAGCCCAGTTGACTGCCACTGGCTCCACGGATTTTGGATAGGGCCACAAAGACGCTATTTATGACCAGCAGGGACTGTTAAATGTTCCGTGGCCGTTTTTAGATAGGGAACGACAAGCAAGTGTCTGGAGTATCGGCAGTAAATGTTAATGTCTTTAGCAACCAGACGCAAGAGGAGATCGAATCGATGGAAAGTAATGGTGCAGAGCTGAGAGCAAACCGAAATAAAGAAATTAAGCAAGTTCAACTTGCAACAAGTGAGCTTGAAAAAATGCTTGAAGCTGTGAGCCAGAAGTATGGGAATACTGCTAACGCTATTAAAAACAGCATTGAAGTTACACTCGAACACCTCAAAGGAGCTCAGAAGACTAGAAATGGTGTCTCTTTTACTGGATAAAGATTTTTTAATGGCTGGAAGGAGTGCTTTCAATCCCTTAAACACAGGGAACAGCGTAGAGATAATTTCCGACGAAACGTCCAGAAAAAAAAAAAAAAAACCCTAAACACTGCCCTGAAGGAAATAGAGTGAATCAAAAGAAACAGGAGCTCATCAGACAGCCCTGAGAAATGCCACCAAGCCATGTCTTCTAGGAAAAAAAAACAGGCAGAGGTCAACTGAAAGAAGTTCTCCTGAACGATAAAAAGGCCAGAAAAAGAGAGTAGACGCGACGACAACAGTGCTGGTGAAGATAACTAAAGGGCAGACCTTTGCTAATGTGCTGAAGTGAATAAAGGCGAACTTTGACCCTGACAAGGGCAGTGCCGCTAGCAGTCCAAAGTGTTGTCAGCACAAAAAAAGGAGACATACTTATAAAAGCCAAAAATGTAGAGGATGCGATTGCATTTTTATATCAAATTTAAAAATCATTAGCCGAGCAAGGAACGGTCCAACTGAGCACCAAAAAAGTGATACTAGAGGTTCGCGACCTGGACGCTATTGTCGAGAAAGATGAGGTGAAAAAGGCATTGGTTAAGACTTTTAAACTTAATAGTCAGGAGCATGAAGTAGCTCTTTTCAAATCCACTATCAGAGGATATAGGATAGCGTTGATAACGGTAGACGAAGCAACTGCTAGACAAGCATAAGGTGAAGGCAAGTCAAGAGTCGGCTTCGTAAGCTGCCAAATCTGACGAAGGATTAAAGTAACAAGATGTTACAAATGCCTGGGATATATATATGTCTTAGGTAGCCGTAATGAAGAAAATAGGTCCAAGCTTTGCTTCCCGTGTGGGAGCTGCAACCACCGGAAGAAAGAGTGTCCAGGGCCAGCACGGTGCTTCCTCTGTCCAACGAGGGACAACAAGCATAAAGCCCGCAGTGGAAGCTGCCCACTATTTAGAAAAGCGCTAGAAAAGGTCAAAACAAAGGCTCAAGCAGGAGTCAAATAAGATGAAAAGGCCTTGAGTAGGAAGGTAGGCTAATGTGGACCCACGCTGCACTCAATACTTTTACCTATCAGCAAGGGAAAGCATCAAGCTTATAGTGGCGCTTTCTGAGTTAGCAGCCTGCTATGGAGCACTAGGCAGGGTGCTGGTCCTCAGAGACTCTAAGTTGTTGTCAGGACTTGAGAGGATTGGCATCTCTAGCAAATGGTGGCGAGCGTGCTCGTTAAGGCTGTGAGACGTGATGGTCTCCCTGGTGGCTCTACCCTGAAATAATGCTAACGTGGTTCCAGGGTGGAACTAAAGCTATGCGGCATGGGGAGTAGGGGGTGTTTTAGTGGGTATGAGTGATCTAATAAGAAAAATCCACAAACTTATACACTATCGTTGTCTCTGCGGTGTGCCTCAATGCATTTTTTTTCCCTCCACAAAAAAAAAAAAAAAGACTACTACTACTACTACTACTACTACTACTACCACTACTACACTACTACCGCTACTACTACTACTACCATTGAAAAACGTCAATGCAAAACTTGTACCCCAGGCGGTAACCTCTCTGAGGAAATCCGCTGGCATTTCCGATCCGGTGAAAGCTCCGGTGACTGTCGCCGGCCCAATGGATTCTGGAGGCGGGGCCACAAAGACGTGTCTCATGGCCAACAAAAACTGCTAAATGTTCCATGGCCCTTTCTCACGGACAAAGGTCTCAAGAACGAAGTGGAAGCCTGTCGAGCATAGGCACCAACGACACCGAGGACAGCAACGTGTCAGTATTTAGCAACCAGACCCAGAAGAAGCTTGCCTCTTTATAAGAAAGTGTCGCTATACTAAGAATAAAGCAACAACAAGTTGCTGATAAAGTCTAATCAGCAACGGAAGACATTACAGAGACGCTACAAATGATTAACGATAAGTACGGAAACACAGCGAACGCTGTTAAAAATGGGCTCAAAGCCTCGCTTAAACACTTTGAAGAGGCAGAGGTGATAAGAAAAGGCTGTCTTATTGATGAAGATTCGTATACCAACGCTTGGAAGTCGTCATTTGAATCCCTGCAGTGGAGGGAAAAAAGGCGAGATAATTTCCGACGGCATGTACAGAAAAAAACCCTGAACACTGCCCTAAAGGAAATAGAACGAAGCAAAAGAAACAGGAGCCCATTGGACAGCCCTGAGAAAAGCCAGCAAACCATGTCTTCAAAGAAAAAGAAAACAGGCGATTACAAACAAGAAGAGATTCTCCTGAATGACAAAACAAGCCAGAAGAAAAAAGTGGACGCAACAACAACAGTAGTGAAGATGGCCGAAGGACAGCTCTTTGCAAAGGTGATGAAGATGGTGAAAGTGAACTTTGACCCCGATAAGGCTAATGTGGCAGTCCAAAGTGTTGTCACTACAAAAATAGGAGACATACTTATTAAGGCCACAGATGTAGAAAATAGTATTGCATTCTCACAGCAAATTGAAAAGTCGGTAGCTGGACAGGGTACTGTCAAAATGAGCAACAAAAAAGTGACATTAGAGGTCCGAGACCTGGATGCCGTTGTAGAGGCAGATGATGTCAAAGAGGCTTTCGCTAGGACTTTTGGACTTGAGAGCCAAGAGCCAGAAGTAGCTCTCTTAAAGCCAAATGCCAGACGACAGAGGCTGGCGTTGATAAAGGTGGACGGAGCAACTGCCAGACAAGTAGAAGAGGAAGGCAGGTCACGAGTTGGCTTCGTAAGCTGCCAAATTCGAAAAAGAATCGGAATAACAAGATGTTACAAATGCCTGGGATGTGGACACGTCTCAGGCAACTGTAAGAACGAAAACAGATCCAAGCTTTGTTTCCAGTGTGGAAGTTAAAACCACTGGAAGAAAGAGTGTACAGGCCCAGCACGGTGCTACCTTTGCCCAACAACGGACAACAAGCACAAAGCAGGCAGTGGGAGCTGCCCTTTATTTAGAAGAGATCTAGAAGAGGCCAGGGATAAGGCCCAAGCAGGACGAAAATAAGGCAAAGGGACGTTGAGTTGAAAGGCAGGCTAATGTGGACCCAGGCTGCAATTGGTACTTTTTTACCTATCAGCAAGGGAAAGCATTAAGCTTATAGTGGTGCTGGCTAAGTAGGCGGCCTACTTTGAAGCACTAGACAAGGTGCTGGTCCTCAGGGACCCCGAGTCCTTTTCAGGACTCGAGTGCATCAGCACCTCTAGCAAATGGTGACGAGCTAGCTTGTTAATGTTGTGAGACGCGATGGTCTTCCTCGTGGCTCCACCCTGAAGTAATGCTTACGCGGTTCCGGGGTGTATCAAAAGCCACGCGGCATGGGCGGGGGGGAGTTTTTAGTGGGTATGGGTGGTCTAATAAAAAAAATCCACCGAGTCCCACACTACCGCTGTCCCTGCGGTGTGCCTCAATGTATTTTCCCTCTCCACCAGTCAAACCACTAGTCAATGGTTGTAGATTTTCCTCTGCAAGTAAAAGTATAAGAATTATACCTGATAAATAAATATAGTAATACAGTCTGCTTACCACGCATAGTGGTCGGTGTACATTCCATGATTATATCAGCATTAAAATGTTATTCATTCTTAAGTATATCATCATGCATTTGCTTCATTACTAGGTATAACACTTTCAAGAATGTGCTGACTTGACGTAATCCAATAATTCAACTGAACGACCGTATTCGAATCTCCGCATACTGCTCGTAAGATCACGATCGTTATGAGCAAGCTAAGTAGTATACATAGAAGCGGCTCGTACGCTTGATTGGTTTGTTTCGGCAATCTACGCGTAACTCACGTGACTTTGATCGTTTTGGAAAAAAGCTAGCGCAACGGCGTGCTAGCGAGTCATACGACTAATCAGTATATTTTTGCACTTCATGCATTGATCAAAAATTTTTAAGCGGCTTTGAAGAGTCAGCACGTGTTTGAAAAATATAGTTGATTAGCCACTGCAGCGAAAAACTGTGGCCCAGACATGACTCTGCTATCTGTGTCAGTTGAGTGGTAGCGCTCTGGTTCTGTTTATTTATGAAATGATTATAGAGAAAGTGTTGGTGAAGTGTCCGAAAGTCACTGATTGGTTCCATCAGTTTTGGGGACTAATTGGAAAAATTACAATCCAAGCAGTGATATGTAAATCTGTGTTTTCCTCTATACCACTTCTATCAATCATGTAGTCTCTGAAAATAGCGTCTTTGGTCACACTTCGCTTATACACACTGTACAATCATTTTATAGTAGCGCAACTCACGTCTCTGTCTTTCGCTCTTCTAAGAAGTAGGTTGTTTATCATAATCTATGTCTCTCGCTCTCTTTCTTAGTATGTCAAATATAGTAACTCCCTATACCCTCCGCACTCGTCATAACATCTTACGTACAATAACATGCAATACTGTTCGTCTCGTTAAAAGCAATATACTGCGTATGTACTAGGATATTTATAATATTACACCACGTCGCTCCCCATGTCTCTATAATTTTTCATGTCTCCCTCTCTCTACGTTTCTTTCTACTCTCTCTTTCCACTACGTTTAGATCTCGCATGTTCTCTCTTCCGCTCAACAACGTCTTTTATACTCCCACCTTACTATTACTTACATGCAACACTTTGGCTTCGTCAAAACAGACCCCTACCCGAGTGGTGGGGGTTTGTTTTGAGGGGCAAAGTGTTGCAAAAACTACTCTCGAGGTCCCTAAGAACTGCCAGCCGTTTTCCAGCGCTTCTCCAAAGGCTGCAATATTTGCAAGCCTCACTATGTGCGTGATGCTTTTCCTGGCTAATAAATAAATGTCCTCAACACAGAATCAATCCGATTCTAAGTTTACTAAGTTCTGCCCACCGGGTTCGGCACTCGGCCTCCTCTTAGGATCCTGCCGTGATGTGAAATGCTATTTCATCTGCAAATTTTGTCAGCTAGACCCCTGGAGGTATTTTGAAGCGTAAAAGTTCCTTGTGTATCCGGTTCCAGAAATTAATGTCAAGGTCGGAGGCCTGTGTGACCCCCAATGTCAATCGCCTTTCTTTTGGTCGAACCTTTCTGTCGACGAAGTACTTGATTCTGGAGATTCATGTCCATTATATTTCTAAGGTATTACAATATGTTTTGTCACCTTGAAGCCCATGTTGTGGCAAACCATTTGGACAAGTAAAAAGTATTTTTTATGTCAAGAGTCACCAGAATGTAGACGATTTTTACCCTGACGGTTTTTATCCACTATTCATTAGTTCAAGAACCTCGGTCACAGCCATGGCCGTGGAACGACCTCTACGAAATATGTACTAATTGTTTAAGTGGCTGAGTTCTCCTCTTAAGCAAGTTCGTCTTAGCCTCTCAAGCACTTTTTTCGGGATTTTCGAGCATTCACAAGGGTGTTAGTGATGATCGAACCAGAAAAAGGGTTGCCCTTGTCCAAAAGAACTCGCTGAACAATGCAATTTAAGGTACGCATTAAATATGTCAAGCAAAACGTGTGGCTTTTCCGCAGCTATAATCTTCAGGGCATCGAACGGCACTTCGTCTGAAGCAGGGGCCTTGCGGCTTGAATTACCATACTAGATTCCCAATAACCCTACTAAAATTTCTCAGGTGAGATCTCAGGTGATTTCTCATCTCAAAAGATGACCTGAGAAATAAAATTTCATGCTCAAATTTTTTTATGTTTTCAACATACTTAATCGATTTCCGACAACTTTTGAACAATTTCGGACTTAGAGTTTTTTTTGAGAAATTTCCAAAAAAAATTTATGTCTGAAGTTAAAAAATTTTTTTAAGTCCAAATTTTTCAAAAGCTGTCGGAAATTGATTAAGTTGTTGATAACGTTAAAAAATTGAAGCATGAAATTTTATTTCTCAGGTGAGATTTTGAGATGTGAAATCACCTGAGATCTCACCTGAGAAATTTGAGTAGGGAATTGTTCACTACTTACGGGATACTCTTACCTCATTTTTCGTTGAACAAGCTTTTTTTACGAAGAGAATTTTACAAACAAGATTTTAAGAGGGCATCATGTTGTTCGTAAAGTAACCTATAAATATTTCGTATGCAGGAGATGCTCTAGCAAACCTGTAAACCCTGTCACGTGTCCCTTACTGTTGCCCAGAGCTCACTACATTCCTGCCTTTCAGCATACAGGGTTAACTAAATGGGACCTTATTTAAACTGATTAGCTAAAACTCGTAGTAGAGGGACGACTAACGGATGTGTAGTCGTTTTTTGTTTTCTTCAGTACTCATGCACTTAATTAAGATGCCATGAAAGATTACTCTGCCTTGGCTTTTGAAGCCGCTTTTTTAGTATTTACTGCTCGACAAAAGCAGTGCATAGATCATTACAATGATCGTGGTACCAATTTAGTTATATTACAATTGGTCCATCACTTCTGAAAATGATGACAGGAATATCTTATTGGATCCCAACTTCTAGAAAAGTGGCAAAAGCCTACTCAAGAATTAAAACCTGATGATTTCGTGTTAATTACTAACTATACAAGTCCTCCTGAATAGTGGCCTCTTGCTTGTGTTGTGTCAACTTACCCAGATTCTGATCAAATTGTACTCGTTATTAGGCTTCAATTATAAGAATTAACGTTTAAGTTTACAAAACGCCTAAAATTTTTAAATGTGTATTGGTTGTCTTTTCAATAACCTATGAACTACTACTTGTAATTGATTATGCTAAAAGTTCTCTCAACTTCAATGTAAGATAAGTAATCTATGGTCTATTTAAATTCCGTTGAAGTTGTAAGGTTTTATTATATTTATTTTCCTCCTTTTTGTTAATTCATTGTAATTAATAGAGGTAGGCTGCATGTTTAATATCAATACTAATCAGCGCATCTCAGTCAATGACAACACCATAAGATGGCACACAAGTAGACTGCAGTTAGTTGCTCTAATTTTCTGCAGCAGTTGACTGCCGTTGTTCGGCTGATAGGCGCGCTAATCATTAGCTGTAAGAAAAGTAGCGTTATATTTGAACCTTGTGATATCGCCTTAGTGTTTGAAGAGTACAAATTATATCGAAAGCCACGAGGAAAATAAGGAATATATTCACTACATTTATTAAGCTAATCCTTCACCTATTGGTCTTCACCTTATAAGTTTTATACCAATTCAGTATGACTGCTCTTATACGACTTACATCGCGTAAGTTAAAGAGAGTCCTGAGTTCAAAGAACATTGAGAAAAAAATTTTCATAAAGCCTGAATCAAGTATATAAATATAAATTTGAATTCACCATAAGACTTTTTACTATTAGGGAAAATAAGCTATAGTGGTAAGTTCTTAGTTATCAACAGTATTTATTATGTAACAGTATTTATAAGTTATTTAATGCACGTAAAAGAGTGCATTACGATTTGTTACTTTGTAGGCATTGTATAAAATTTTTTCTACTACTACTAATTTTTTTGTCTGGAACTCTTTAACTACAAGAAGATAAACATGGTATGAATCGGATCTTCTGAAATTTAATTAAGTAAATTTTGTGTTCCGTTTTAAATAAAACTTAATAATGCTAACTATTTTTCAAGGTGCAAAAGTTAAAAAACTTTAGTGATTTTGAGCCAGAGCTACAAATTATTCAAATGAAAAATGCAATCAAAAATACTTTGAAGATCAATTGCAATAAAAAGTTCTTGGACAGAGAAATGAAAGGCAACAAAATGACTCGAGAAAGAAAAATTTATGAAACAACTTTTGACTGCAAAATTAGTCAATTAGAGGAGCTCAACAACTTAGATAAGATCACGAATCATCCTATCTTTTGTGCCCAAGTAAGTACGAGTTGTGGTTTCTTGGACTGCATACAAGTATTGCAGACTTTTATATATTATTCTTTCTTATATTTACAAAAATTTAGTGGTCCAGCAGGAACTAGAAATACAGATTTATTTTATGTAGATTCAACTAAATGTCTGAATATTTTTGTGGGAAGATATTCTAAGTGCTTCAGTTTAAATATTCTGTTAGTTAAATGTTTTTGTGCGATGTAATAGTATAGGAAAAACTTTGTATGTAAATATAAGGGAGCTAAATTTGAATATTGATGTCTAATTGTTTTTACAACTAAGATATCGAAATTTTTTTTCTTTATACTGTATTTTAAGTTATTGCCTTTGTATCAATTTTCCATAACACTATATATATATATATATATATATNAATTGATGATATATATATATATACACGAACATCTAATGTACACGCACAGCATCTAATACACACGCACATGGATTCACATGCACGTGTACAGTTGTATAGCTACTGGCTTATACACATTACGCATTCCTACAGGAGCTTACATACTTACACTTGTGTTCAAGTACATGCATACAAGTCTATACGTACTAGCAAACATACAAAAGGGTTCTCATGTATTTACATATTTATCGATACATGCATCAGTATACACTGTGAGCTCAAGTAAAATAAAGTTATGCATAGATTAGAATGATTAGTGCTTACTAAGTCAAGTCTACGTTTTAAAAGACTTTGAAGGTAGCTTCTCTGCCTATTGCTCTAGTCAAATGACTGCTTAGAAGCGAGTTTAACTTCGGCAGTAGCGTCGATAGTGCAGTTAACATGTGTGCCCACATTAGCGTGTGAACGTGTACGTCTGCTAGTGGTGCTAGTGTAATAGGAGTCGTTACTTTATTAACAACAACAAAAATTTCTAAAAATAAATGAACTGCTCAAAAAGTTACAAGAAAAGTAAAATAAAATTTTTTGTTATTATTTACGTTTTTAAATTGGTACACTTACAGACAAAAATATCTTTCATTCCTGACCAGAAAACTTTTTTTTTTTACAATTATCTTGAGGAATTCTAGATTAACCTTTAATGTGCTTAACAAAATCAGATAGAAGAAGATTTTTCTACAAATCCTACATATCTGTGCTGTTCTGAAAATCGAATTTTTTCGTAAAATACGATTGAGTTGTTTTCTTTTATAAGAGCTTATGTCCAACATATAACTTGAACTTGAGCTTTTATTTTACAAGGTTTTGTTCGGTTGGGGCGTAACAAAAGATACCATTGTATTCAGCTGATAAAAATCTATTAAATTACGTATCTTACTTCCCTGATTTTTGTGGAGAAACTGTTTTAACGTACACGAATACAGTCGCTTATTGCGTCAAGTGCTAGCTGTTGTTAAAGAGTCGCCAATATGATATGTTGATCGTCATAGTAACGATCTCCTGAGCCTTAAGAATGATAGTAGATAATGCCTCGAGTCGTAAAAAACTCACAAATTTTACTGAATAGTAGTTCCGAAAACTGTCTATATATTTAATAATTTACAATATGTAATTCTGCCTAGTTGTTCAGGCAAGTTTGAGCCCAGCAAGTGGTCCCAATCAAGAGTTATGTCGAAAAAAAACAAGAT
Source organism: Copidosoma floridanum (assembly GCF_000648655.2). The sequence continues at coordinate 163,228 of NW_019384181.1, forward strand.
ATTCAATTTTGCCTGACACGAGATATAAAATAAGCATGAAGTGATGGTTTTAAGATTTGTGTAAAACTTGTTTGGTTGTGTTGGGGATGTTGAAAGAATCCAGAAAATACTTTGGGCAGCGAAGCACATGATCAGAGGTAGTTTTGATAGGAGTTGAGGAAACCCGAATTTCCACGACCATCTAAGGTTTATGCTTTAAAAACCAAAAATGCCCAATTAAAATACCTGCATACTTCCCTGTACTTAAATGAATGATAAATAAAAAAACTAGCCATCAGTAATTTTTAACACAAAATAAATTTTTTATACCAAAAATGAAAAAAAATGTTTGGGGCTCCATTCAAAATTCATTGTATTAATGCACTTGTATAAGTTGTCCATAGAAAAAGTTTGTATAAATATAAGCACATGCAATGATCTTGCAGTAAAATTAAACATACCGGAGTACCTCTATCCCACTCTCACTTCTCCCACTTAAACAAATATGGACAGTTGAGCAGTAAATTTTTCAACAAATATCAGCACAATTTTACAAGAATTTGAAGTTAGTTAACATCATTTTTCAACGTTTTTTAACCCACCTGAAAAATTGGTTTCCATAAGATAATAAATATCTATTCACTTTTATGTTTGCTCTTTTTATTAAAAATATAAGAAATTTTATTTTAAAATATTATCTCAAAGAGTGTTTCAGATTTTGTATAAGATTCTAGCTTAATACAAGATACAACAATGTAAATACTACAAAAGAACGTCAGCACCAGTTGCCTTTTCATCAGCTTCATAAACAACATCCGTTCTGTAATGATAAGTTATAAATGTTAATATATACTCATGTAATAATTAATTGGAAAATAATCAGCTCTGAAGCGTCTACGGATCCCCGGTCAGAGTGAAGTTCCATCCGCTTTTTAGTAGACGTTGGCTTTATACAGTCATAATTTATACGATTAAATATAAAGTTAATGAAATAAAAAAATTTATGATAAAGTATATTTATCATGTATAAAATAAATAACGATAATTTACAGGAAAGTTTAAAAAAAAACAATAACAAATTGTAAAAAGTGAATCGACCAAGTAAATCAGTGATTCCAATATATATTAGATTTAAGTACAGTAATAAACTTTGTGTGGTGATGGCATATGTCCTACCAGATCAGAAAAAAATAAGAACATAAATTGTGACTGTGTCAACAGAACAACATCATTATTATTGTTAATCAACAATCAAGGGAGTTCTATCGGTAATAGAATTAACAATGAGAAATTGATGAAAATTTGGTAACAAATGAATTAAGTCATTAAAATGGCGCTGCCAAAATTTGAAGGATCGAGGATCCCTAGAATCCGAGTAATGAATGTTCATATTTAGCTAATTCTTACATGTAGGCTTATCGGCTGTCGTTTTTTGAGCATTTCTATAGCATTTATTCCATGTATTAACAATAAACAATCGATTTAAATTTTATCAATGATAAAAAAATAACTAATGCTCGAATTGAATTTAATTAAAAATTTTGAGGATCCTGTTGAAAGAAGAAATTAGTTAAGAGGTGAGGTAGAAACTAGAAAAGGTTATGTCGTCACAGGAGAGCAAGAAAGACAGACGAAATACGAAAGTATAGAGAGCGTTGCAAGGATTATAGCGAGGGATAGAATCTCCTTAAGTTTGTAGTAACGCATCATCTTTTTAAAAAACTTATCAACAAAAAACTAATTGTTATTTTATATTTTTAAAAGTAGCTTCTTATTGTGCAACGTTATGTATTGCAACGAAGTCGCAGCGTCGAGCGCGCACACAGTGGCCTGCCTGTGGTAAATCCCTAAGTTGCATATGTGCGTGCCTGTGTGTGTGCTCGGCGTGATCGGATATTGCCTCTCAGGCCATGGGTCGTGCACGCGCGCTTGGTGAGCGGCGCTGACGTGACTTAGGCATGAGAGGTGTGGCTTATTGGTTGGTGGCGGGTAAATGGTTCGTGACGGTGCCTCCACTTTTGAAGGAGTGGAACGGTCTGAAACATACGGACCAGACCGGTGGAGGCGCCGACACGACTTGCCGGTCAAAATATTATGCGGGTAAGGAATAAGGGATGTTTAATTTAATAAAGAGGGCGCTGTTGATTAATAAGCCAATCCGAAATCGTTGATTGACGGTAGGTGATCGATCAAAGGGCTTGTAGGGGTTCTTTCCGAGGTTTTGAGCTAGAGAAAGGAAGTGGGGCGAGTCAGTATTCGATTTAGTTTTGCTACGTCGCTTTGTTACGGGAAGTTTCCTTGACTAACGTGAGATCATCGCAAATTTCGAGTTTGGGTTGTTGGATAGCTCTCCCGAGTGTCCTGTTGACCGGGAAATCTGTCCTTGGGTCTTGGCTGGCTGGTGCGTTCGGCGGCTTGAGGGTGGTGAAGGACCGGGGCCAACGCCGACATCAGGTACAGGAGACCGCAAGGAAGCTAGGGGTCAAAGGCATCATCCGTGAGTACCGTCTGTTTAAGTTAGTGGCTGCGCGATCTGGTGATTTGAGTCACGAGGTGCACTTCGTGCCCTCCTCGATCAAAGCAGGTAGTGGCTGGGGTTCGCGGATAGTGGCTTTTAGGGGGCAAAATAGTGGCTCCTTGTGAAATTGAAAAAAAAGAAAAAGGAATCTACAGCTGTGCGGGGTACTTTGGGTTACGACACCGGGGTACGGTGGTCGTATCAAAGAGGCCGGAGCTGCACAGTTGTACTTGTAGCGTTGTGCCCGGGGTAGAGGTGTGAGTGCGCCAAGCTAACCGGGTACAGCGTTACAGTATATGTTCTCTCACGGTTACATTAAAATTGACAAGGTAGAAATTAAAATAGGGTAGTGATCAAAAGTTTTTGGTATAAAACATTTTTTTTGGCACTTGTTACCATCATCGTGCTATAACAATAAATTGTAAATTTTCAAAAGCTTCTATTTTATAGAAAACTTGATGACAAAAAGATTGATAGTCGTAATACCACTCTACTAGTAATAGAAGTGGAGATTAAATCAAGAACAGAATAAAAAATTATCAACCAATAATAAAATTTTAAATAATCAAATAAAGTTAACTTCTGATTTGGACAAAACTATTTTTGCTGTATTCCTGGAAAAATTCTGTACAAAATTTTCTTTACACTCTCGTGGTTGTAATTCCAATTCACATAAGTTTTCTTGCCATTGCATTTCGATAAAGGTCGGTATGGAGCTTGGCATCGCGTCCATAAGGTGTTAAACTGGTACCGTGTTTAAATCTGCAGCATGCGTGATGTCTTTGGATAATCTTATTTGTGCAGCAATCAAAACTTTATCTTGCAGAGAGTCATGTCCATTATGTAGTTTACTGATGACAAAACGATAAGAATTGTTGAATGCAAAGGCAGATATGTAATTTGGAGATCTTATGATTTTAGGTAAAAGAACTGCAAATGTACGCACAGTTAAAGTAGCTACGTAGTCTTTTTTTTCTCTCAATTTGTAGAGCTTCAAGTTTGACCAAATCTATGCAGAATATTAATGGCTTGCCAGTTACCAGTCATTTTTCTGATTGATATGCCCAAAGTCAACTGCTTTGGCGGTTTCACGCGACTATGACTAACATTACGGACCAAATCTTGAACTACTGAGTTAGCCCTTCTGCTGTTGAATCATGTTAAATAATTTGTTTTCCGTGATTCACTGCAACCTAGCTCGAAAAAACTTCCAAGCTTTTTCAGAATTTAAGAACATTGATCTGCTAAAATGTCATTGTGAGTAATATTCGTATTAAAGCTCTCATACGCAGTATTCTTCGCTTCGTATGTTGAGTATGGTAAAAGTTTTTCATTTACTTGCTGGAATAGCTTGCTGAATTTCTTTTTGTAAGCCTTTGAAACGATGACTAGCTGGAGATACTTACTATGCTCTAAAATTGACAGAAATATAATCAGATTTGTATTGCGTGCCTGCTCTTTCATGAATAAGCTAGGTGGTGCTTCATGCCTTGCTATACTCATTTCGTTGAGGAAGATGTAGAGATAGTCAGTATGGCACTGCAAACTGCCTTGTGCACACGTATCCAACCGTGACTCAATAAAAAATTTTTTGATAAAAGTTTGTGTCTACCATTTATTATTGCCCTGCTCCATAACTGTAAAAGCTAACAGATTATGATCCCACCCATGCTTCCACTGCGCGTGCAGTAAAAAGTTTTGTGTTCTCGTTGACTTCACTTTCTTTTATCTTTTCTCGTTGTAATGCGCCGTGTTTGTGCTGTTAAGTCACTTATCGCTGTTTGTACACTGGGATAGGTACTGTTGCAAGAAAATGAGATCCGAGAGCTTAATAATAGAGATGGGTTCGACACGGGTTTGCAGATCAGGAGCTCAATCAGCGAGGTGGTGAGGTGACGGAGGAGATCGGTGCCCTCGTCATTTTGGAGCGTACAAGGATAGTTCAAGAGACAGAAGGGTGACGACGCACGAAGTAGTGCACAGCGATGTTCTTCGGGTAGCCGGCTGACGCTGCTCCCTGTTTCCAGCTGTTCACCACCAATTGGGGCTCACAGCCTCTTGAGAGGTACTAGGGAAATCTGGAAGTAACCTATCCATGACAGCGCAAAACCCGTCTTAGGTCCAACTTGGAAAAATCTATACGCCCGTTGGTCGTACCGATTGTATCCCCAGGGAAGTTCAAGAGACAGTGAGGCTAATCGAGAGAAACTTGGGACGGACACCACAGCGACTTGTAAGTCATTGACATTTTTTTTGTAGTTCTTCTCAAGGCCGCCATCTGAAATTTTAATTGGTGGGAGAGCATGCTAACTTCATGGAATTTGGCGACGGTTGGCACACGTGGTGATGCTATTGGGAGCTGAGACTTGTCAAGGGGTATCGTGGCGGGGAGGGACGGGGGGCGCCTTTGCTGGCTGTTGGCGGGCTGATCGTGGCTGCCGTCATGCGTGTGTATGTAAAGAGAAAGACATCCCAATTTGCTGCGTGTGTTCGCGTGGCACAGCTTGTGGCTAGAGCAGCTGTCACACAGGTGCTGGATTTTCTCTCTTTCTCTCTATTGAATGGCTGGGTATGGGTGGGCACCACTCTAAGATTGTGTTCGGCTGAGCAAGCGTGGGCACATGCTTAGTAATGCCTGCGGTGATGTGTGTGTGTGTGTGTACATGTATGTATAGGTATATACGTATATACATGTGGATGCTGGCGCATTTATATCGACCATGTCTCCACTGCTTTCTTACTATATAAAATATGCGTGTGTATATTCTAGGCGACCGACATTACGACAAGCAGCAGTTAGATATAATACTGAAATTATACTTGGAGCCATTGGTCTGCAATGTGGGACAGCCCACTGAAGGGATCATGGCACGACTAAGAGACGGATTTATCTCCTTTCAAAGGAATGAACAAGTCCTGCGTAGGATTGGTAGGTTCTCTTCTTTTCTACTTTTATCTGGCCATCGGATCCGATTAACATGTTGGGTGTGGCTGGAGCTTTGCGCAAACTTGTGTTCAGTTTTGCAAAACTCTGTCTTGCTCCGTTCGATTTCGATTTGTGTTCGGTCGTTTCGAATGGAGCCTGATAATTAAATATAAATCTCGTGATTTAATTTTAGGAAAGGATTCACTTGAGCCCAATGAATACGAACTGGCAGTCAACCTTCTCACCAAGTCTGGGGTAATTAAATTCAGTCCCGATTTACTAGCAATTTCAGACACTAGTGCGCTGGCCTCAACTTTTTCAAAGTCATTTGCTGAGCCTCATTAGGCCGAGACCGTCACTGTAACTATGGGTGCGGAGAATACTAGGACTGCGACTGGGACTACTGAACCTGAAGAGACTGCTGCGCAAAAAATGATACAGGAGGAGACCGTGACCAAACTAATAGTAAAGCTTTGACTGTGTAAGTTGAATAAACAATTTAAAGGTATGAATTTTTTAAAATTTTCAGGAAATCTACCCTTGGGCATAATAATGGATTAAATCACTGACCCTTCTATGCAAATAAATTATGACCCCTATAAAAATAAATTTGTTTCAAGATTTACTGTTATGAAGAATTATATTAAAAATAAGAGCAAGCTACAATAAAACAACTTCAACAGTGTTCCAGTGATCAATGAGAAAATCACTTCTATTGCTCATCACGTAGATATCGTGGCTGAAAGTTAATATGAATTGAAGCATGACCTCGAAAAATGCAAGAAGGAGGCCACTAACGAGTAAAAAGCTCTCAAGGAAAATGTGACGGAGAAACTTGTTAAGCAAAATCAGACGCTCTGCCAAATACTTGCCAGGCTTGATGTAATTAATTGCTCCCAAAAACTAAAGCATGGGACAGAAAAGTGACCAGGTAAAAACTACATCTAACCTATTTAACTTAACAGCTGGGTGAACAATATCTATACAAAGATGCTCTCAATCTGAATTTAAAAAATTCAATTAATCAAATGAGCAAAAACGTGACTGACCTCCTCCCTGATTCTGTTCGAGAGAGAATTCAATTGGAAAAAGCAATAAATGACCCATAAATCTGGTATAATTATAAATTAGATAAAAAGACCCGACTTGAATCATTATTCGATAAGTTAATGTCAGCATTATTAGCTAAAGATTTAGCATACATAATTGATGAAACACTTAAACTACCCTCATACGTGACAGATGACGTGATCAAAAAACGTAGAATTCTTGTGCGTAATATCCTAATCAATAGAATTAGCGAAAAATATCACGTAAAGACCATTCACATACAATATCCTGTCGAACTGTTAACAAGGATGAAACAGTTAAAATGGAGTGAGTCCAACTTAAGTACTAATGCGATTAGAAATAAACTGTATGCAATACAGTACAACTCAAACAAAGAGACTGCTTCTCAGTTTTACGACAGATTTGAGTACTTAGTGAGACAGTTTAACAAGAACGTGAAAAATAAAGCTCTGCCTAAAGACGAAAAATGTGACGCCTTTTACAATGCTGTTGTTGGATCAGTTCAGAATCTGCAAATGGCAAATTTCGTAAAGGAGAGCAATAATAAAGAAGAGCTGAATTATAACGATTTGCAAAATTTCTTTCTAGACGCTGAAAATCATCGAATCGCCCAGAGACTGAATGAGAGACCAGTGACCACCAATCGAGCCAACGCAAGACCACCAGACAATAACCATTGCTTTCATTGTTATGCTGTTGAACATTACTCGTACGATTGCATGAGGAACGACGGAAAGAAGCAATACCACCGCTGCTTCAATTTTTTACGAAGCTGATGATGCACAAGAGTACTTGCGAAGGTAAATCAAAAAATGAAAAGAATAATAATAACAACCGAAACTGGAATTTTAAAGGCAGTGGTGATGAAGCAACAGGAGAGACAGTCACAACTCTAGATCTGATTAAAATAATAAGCGTCAGAATGACTCAGATAACAAAAATGAGTCAAAGAAGTCAAAAACTGATAACAATAAAAGTTAAGATGTATCCAAGGAGAAAAAATCTTCGAACAAGAAAAATAATTAAAAAGGTAAGTCTAAGTCTGAAGATGTGACTGTTTCATACCTGTTCTCTTGTCTTGCTGGTGTCAATCAAATTTTAGACTCAGGCCCTAAAAATTGAACCAATTTTATAGCTGATTCTGGTGCAATCGAGCATTTGGTTAACTCCAAAATTTATTTTAACAAATTTAAAGAGACTGGTTCGGCTGTTATTAAATGCATAAACGGAGACCCAGCAGGATACTTGAGAATGGAGGGAGAAGGTTTAATTATAGGAACTAACAATAATAGCGTTGTAAAATTGAATAATGTTATTTGTGTTGAAACACTTGCTAAAAATCTGATATCTCTTAGAAGATTTGTAGAATCTGCTTTAACTGTATATTGAGATAATAACAAAATAGATATTCATGATCCTAAGTCAAGTGAAATTTTTTGTCCGGATAGTATAAAGAACTCTACTGGGTTATAGGACTGGAAGTAGATCAAAACATTAAGGAGACCGAAAATAATGTTGAAAATAAAAGAAAATTGGCTTATTTAGTGACAGATAACAGCAAAAGGCCTAGATATCAGACGCGCAGAGTAACAGCACGAACTAACAAATACTGTGAAAATATAGAGATTGAAAATAACTACAAAATTAACATGACGAAGGATAACAGTTCAATTGGTGAAGTGACTAATGTGACGGATAAAAACTTGACTGATAGAGACAGAACTAAAATGGACTTTGAATGCTCAGTTCATAACAGAAAATTGTATGACACAAATGAAATTGGGCATTTGGATCTTCCGATAAGTGAGAACCCCTTGACAAGTAATTACGAAAAGTTTGACAAGGAAAACAAAGCTATGTTATGGCACATGAGACTGGGCCAAACTTCGCTAGATTACCTAAAAGATTTTCAAAAGAAATTCCCAGACCTTAAGGATATTAAGAACATCAAATTTAATGAATCTATATGCAGTTGTAAAATCTGCCTGATTTTTAAAATCAAAAGGCTTCCCTTTAAAAACATGAGAACGATATCCGAGAGACCGTTGGAAATCATTAATTTCAATCTCATCGAACCGATAAGCCCACTAGCCTATCCCAAGGGCTACAAATTCATCGTAGCATTTATAGATGACTACTCGAGACTGACTCTTGCCTACCCCATAAAATCCAAAAGCGATACTGGTTTATGCTTAGAGAGGTTTGTAAGAACAGCTCGAAATCTTCTAGGATATGACGCCAAGGTGTGCTACTTAAGAACAGACCAAGGAACAGAATTTACTGGAGACCACACTCAACAGATTTTGCGTGATTTGGACGCTGAATTGCAAGTATCCAGCTCAGATACGCCTGAGTTCAATGGTAAACCTGAGAGACTGAATAAAACCATTCAAAAGAAAACTAGAATATACATGTGTGACTCTGGTTTACCCGAAAATATGTTGGATTTGGCTTTGACAGCTGCAGTATATGCATACAACACATCCCCACACAAATCTATTGACATGGAGATTTTACTTGAAAAGTTTGCTTCTAACCGGAATCTCGATATGAGATAACTGAAGAGATGTGGATGTATGGCCTACGTGACAGTGCAGAGAAAAACGGGACCAAAATTCAGATTTATCGGACGACAAATAGTAATAGTAGGTAACGCGCTCACTAGGTATATTGCTCTAAAACCAGAGTGGCAAATTCTCTGAAAGCAAAGGTATAAAATTCAACGAGAGACTGGTACATAAAGACATATACAAAAAGAATGGTATTAAAAACTGACAAAACGTTTCTGAATCAATCGACCAACATCATTGGTTGGTGAAATTTGCTGAAGGAAAAGCACGAGAACTCAAGAGAACGGAGGAAGAGAAGCAAATTGAAAGTGAAAGAGAATGACCTCGTAAGGTCAAAGACACCATTGAGATTGATCAAGTGAAGGAACCACCAAAAACAGTTTGCCTATACTCGATTCTAGTTTTTCTGGAATGCAAATTGCAACCGATTTGAACAAGCAGATTGCTTTTGGACTTAAAGATCTCAAAGAAACTACAGTACATTATGGTGATGTTGTTAGAGTTCACGATGAAATATCTTATGCTTTGCTGGCTAAAATTTAAAAGGATCTGACTAGTTTCAAGGAAGCTACGAGTGACTGGAAATCTGACATTAAAGAAGAACCCAATTCTATGTACAAAAATGAAGTACGGAAGATCGTAGATTGATCAACTCGAGATGAGAAAGCCTAATATAATTGATTCTCGTTGGGTTTTCAAAAGAAAATGTGACAACGCTGGGACCGTGAAACACAAAACGAGACTAACGATCAGAGGATTCGAAGATAAGAACTCTTATGACCTACAAGAGGCATACCCACCAGTATTGACATTAGCTTTAATTAGAGAAATGCTGGCTCTGATTAATAAGCACGATTTGGACATATGTCAACTAGACTTTAAAATAGCCTCCCTCAATGGAATTATTAATGATGAAATATTCATGGAAAGTCTAGATGGAATAGCACACTTAGAGACTGACCAAAAAATGAAAGTGTGCAAACTCAAGCAAGCCTTGTACGGACTGAAAGTTAGTACCAAACTCTGAAACAAACATTTTACTGGGACTGCCACAAAAATTGGACTTGCGCACACCAGTGAACCCTGCTTGCTTACTTGGAGAAAAAATGACAAATTATTGTTTCTGGTTCTGTGTGTGAATGATATGCTGTTAGCAAGTAATGATTAGCCAAGAATGGTAGATTGAAATCAAAAGAGACAGAAAGAATAAAACAATCACATTAACACAACAAAAATACACGAAAAAGATTTTGAAACGATTTGGTTTTGACGAATCAAAGCCTTGCAAAATCCCTATGGTTACTACTAATGTGGCGAACAAAACAAAAAGAGATCGAGAAGAGACTGATGACAACAGAATTTTAGTTAAAACCTCAAATTCTAAGAATGTGCCCTATCGGGAAGTTGTTGGTAGTTTAATTTATTTAGCTAACACTGTGAGACCAGATATATCATTTGCAGTCAACGTGGCGAGTAGACATTAAATCAATCTCACCGAAGAAGACTGGCTGCGAATAAAGAAAATATTTAGATATTTGTCTGGTACAAAAAATTAGGGACTGATATTTAGCGGCAAACAAGATGACTTGGGGGGTTTCTCGGAAGCGAGTTTCTTGTTTGCTGACTGCAAAGGTTCTCTGACGACTTCTGGATATCTTGTGAGACTGTATGGAGATGCAGTGGCTTGGCATACTCATAAACAGATCTACGTTGCCTTGTCAACTAGCAAAGCAGAATTCGTAGCTTTAAGTGAAGTCTGTCAGGAAATAATGGCTCTAAGCAACTCACTCAGCTTGATTTTGGATACATCAGTTTATCCGATGACTCTATGGTGTGGCAACGTGGCAGCTGGGGTAAATGCAAATACCTCGGGTGACGGGAGACTGAGGCACATGTCTATTATAAAACAGTACTATGTCAAGGAAAAGGTTATTCTGGAAATGGTAAAAGTTAAATGAGTTCCCTCCAAAGACCACCTTGCTGACATTTTTACCAAATCACTGCCAATTGAACTGTATCAAACACTGATGAGACTAACGAGACTGATTCTAAATTTACGATCTCCCTTTCTTTGAGTAGAACTCCGATTAATTGGCGGAGGTAACAATCAGCTAAAAATATTATCTGTACTGGGGAAACTCTAAGGTTAGGAACTAACACACAAGCAATGTTAGTGTTTATAGGTATGTTGGAGGGCAGGTTCGTTACCCTGTGTCGAAGTAGCTCGGATAGCCGATTATATATAAAAAAAAATATTTAAAACAGTTATCATTGAGTTTCAAAATTTACTTGTTGAATAATTACTTCCTGCACGATATACAGCAATTATTTTTGATTATTGCTTAATTGATCAATTGTTCCATAAGTATTACGTTAGGTTAATATATTTATATTTCTAAATAAATTTATTTATGTCTTTTTGGAGACACTCAAAATTCTCAGATCTTTTCTTTTATACAAATCAATTTCTTAGCTTACACAATTACAACTGTATAAAATATCTTAATGACTAAAATTCTAGTTTTTATTAATAAACTCTAAAAAGAAGACTCGCAATCAGCTTTGAAGGGAAAGGTGTATACAAATAAACATAATTATTTATTCTCTTCTTGAAATTTGTTTAATCGTATAATTCTAAGAAAATTGTATTTTAAATTTCTACATGGGCGACTTGTATCAAATTCATTGCTACTCCAATTTTTTTGCTCAGGCATAAACTGTAATTTTAACTTTAATTTAAATTTTTCCGCATTAATTCAAAGAAACTTTATGTAGGCGACAATTTTAATTTTAATTTTCCCGCATTACTTTTCTCTTACGCACATTTGGTTAGACTAAGTCGGATTATTCATACATCCATGGAAGATTAGTACTGGGCACTCTGTCTATCCTGCAAAGTCCCGTAGGGTTAAGTCGTCCTCGAGGCCCTTGGGTGTCTTGAGCACTGCTCGAGTAATCTACCCAGGTACTTCACCCGAGAAGCATTATCGCTAACCCTAGTGCCTCGACTACTTGGGAGTGCGTCGTTTCCACGCTTAAAGCGGTCAAGCACTGAAAGTCTAAGTAGGCTTCGGTTAGTATTAGTATTACCTGTAAGTGGTGTCTACGGTTACTTTTATGCTCTCGGCCCTTGTACTATTTTTGATTACATTGTATTTTGGAAAGGGCATTAGCCTGTTGCTTTCTTGGATAAATAAGTAAATAAAATATAATTAATTTTGTTCTTCGTCCCTGAAATAGTACTTAAATCTTACTGTTTTAGAGTTAGCATAAAAATGGTAACACTTATTAATGACAGTAAGTGATGCATTGCGGTACTCTGCAGAAATTTATAGATGGTAGTTATTTTTTTTAGTTTGTAATTTTATATGTATTTCCACATCTCCAATCCAAAACCCATTATGTAAAGCCATCTGTAAAACCGTATGTACTTCTGTATGGCTTTCATGAAATTATTCCAGAAGTTATTACACATAGAATTCCAGTTTCCTTTTTTAGGTGCAGATAATCAGCGTTATTTTTCATCCTGTTAATGCACAATACCGGAAGGGATATTTCTGAATGGAAAATTCTGAGTTAGTGGTTTGTGTTCAGTAATAAAATAAAAATACTTTGCATATTGATAACTAAGAAACTTATTGATCATCTAAACGATGGTAAGAGCCTCATTGTCAATCTGGGGGAACTTTTGCTCCATTGCGGTGATGGTGCGTGTAGCATTCACAGCCGGTCACTCTGTCTCATTGTCGAAATAGAGTGACATCAAAGTTCCACCTTGCTAGAATCAGTAATTAGAACTATAAATAGTGAGAAGTCATAAGGCATTAAAACATGTGGAGAAACAAAAATAATTTTAAGTTTTAGGTGAGCCTTTTTCTCATCAGACGTCCATCGAAATGGCTTTCTCAGGAGCATATTACAGATTCGACGAGATATAGTAGACAAATTGGGCATGAAGACGATGTAATAAGTTATTTTTTGATTTAAGAACTTCAAGCTTTGAGGTGTAGAAGGCTCACCTGCATGTAAAATTACACTGATGTGCTTATCTGGTTTATGTATACCAGATGCATCGATTTTGTGGCCTAAAAGCTCTATGAGCGATTTGGCTTGATTCAAGTAGAGCTCATTCTGGTATAATATGTTCAACATTGCATGTATACTTTTATGTAAGCTGTGAAAAGAATTGGCAAAGAGCACAAAATTATCGAACAAGTTGAGCGTTCCTAAAATACTGATGGTGATGGCTGTGTGCTTGTGCCTTTTTCTTATACCAATTGAGGGAATAATACAAGGAAAATTTTTTTTTTATTCCTCTGAGTATTTAACCTAACAAAATTTGTGTTAATTTTCCACGCCCTACCACCTCCAGCCTCTGTATAAATTTAGAGGCTCCCATAACCCCCCAAATATCCCCACAGAAACTTAAAACATTTTGAGAAAACGTTGAAATCATCCGGTTTAAACAAAAAATATGTTACAGAAGGGTACATACGGGATAATGTGCCCATTCCACAGCCCTACTCCACATTTTCCTATATAAACTTAGAATGTATTGTAAAGATACTTTATCATAGGGTCTTTATAAAATACTAAGCCCATATCTCCTCTATACTCTCGAAATAACTTTTTGATTGTTGTGAGATTGCTTTATAAAATGGACAAAAGAGGCTAATCCCTGCCCCCTTCATAAAAAAAATTAGATACCAGTTTTTTTTATATATGTTAACACCTTACTTACGCTGTCAAATACCTTAAATTTGTGTTTTTTTTCTTTTATCAGTGTCTGTCTAAATAATAATAAATTTGATTATAAATAAAGACTTTTCAAATAAAGGTAGTCAATGAGGTGGAAAGTCTCAACGGGGCTCGGGGGGNTTTTTATGTAGTATAAATAGTATTTTTAATTTACTTTCCACAATTGCTTGTCGATAGTGATGGCGCGCAGAGTACACAAAGATCAGCTTATAAAAAATAACTAATTTGTCGAAAGTAATGCTGAAGTTATAGAAATGATCACAATTGATTATTTAATCTTGAAATTTAACGCGTTAATATTTTTAAGGGATTACTTATTAGTTTGCGATAAAAGATTGTGAAAAAAAAAAAAATGAGAAACTTTTTAACGTTACTAATTAATTTTAAACTAGAAATGAAGGGTTTGCACGTGGAGCGCGCAGAGGGGCGTTCCCCTAATTGTATAATTATACATGAGTGGGCGTTCACCCCCTAAGCACTTTGTGTGTCGAACCCTCAATACTCTATCTCAAAATAACAGTTACTTGATGTAATAAAACTACTTTATTTTTAGTCCTAAATTATGATTCATGTAACTTTATTCTTAAAAAAGTAACGTACATTGCGTATAAATATTTTCAGTAATATATAGTGCATATAAATAAAATTAAGTTAAACAATCTTGTTGAAATCTATGATATTTGCGTAACAGTTAAATATTGAAATTTAATTTTTACCTACAGTATTAAAAATAATTTAAGTTATTTAAATTTACCACCTTTCTTTGTTGTAATGACAGTTACATTATAAATTATCATAACGTACTTATGTTGGAAATAAGGAAAAACTAAAGAAAATTATGAATCGAAGTTATTACAATTTAAGAAAAGAAAGTTTCAAGATGATATAAACATTACAGTTTCTTATACAAAACGAAAAATGTGCAATATCACTTATAGTAAAATAAGTTAAAAAAACAATAGTTTGTGAAAGGAATGTGTAAGCAAATAGAACATATATAAATAAAATTGTTGTACGGAAAAACAAACATTCATAGAAACAAGATATTTTAGTAAACGTTTTTCTACAAAAGTAAGGTCATTATATACATATAATTGACTGCAAGAATGGGCTATTAGAATTGTTTATATAAGGTTTAGGTATCATGTGATAAACTTGACCTTGAAATTTTTAATTAAAAATAGCTCTTCTTCTTTACTTATCACGTTGCCATTAAATCATGCAAATGAGAAAAGATTATGGTCATATCAAATAAAATACCTAAAATCATCCTTGTTTAGCAATAGCTGCCTTAATTTATTGTCATACAGACTTAAAGCAGGGAGAAAAATTTTTCCACGCTTACAACAATTAGACTTTTCTCTTTGACTTTGCCAAAACTTTGCACAATAAAATTTGCTGTGGTAATGTTTTAGAATACTACTGTTTTAATTAAGTAACAAAAACTTCGATGAAATAAAAAAGAATTTAAAATAATTAAGCAACAGGTTGACTTACCATAGTGTCTTCTAAGGACTCGTAGCGTTATTTTTTTTAAATAATTTGAAATCGTATTACTGGAACAGAATCTTGTGGAATATTAAGAACAGTTGATGAAATACTTCATAATGCATTTAAAGATGATGCTGTTGCTTCAGGTTTAGTGAAACGCGATTCCCAAATTTATAATATCTTTGAAAAAGCATGTAACGTTATGCTGCTTTGCTAACTGATAAAATGTTTTGCGTGCTTTTAATGTCTGACAATATTATGGGCAAAAATTTACAGGAAAAATTAAATAATTTTTTATTGATGATTTAAAAAAAGAAAGAGATGATTACGCTACGTAACAGCGAAATTGTATTTCCAAACTTCAAGAAAACTCTAATAAGTTCTTAAATAAGCCTTCGAAATCGTTGAAAGAACATAACGTAATTTATGTGATACAAATATTTATTTTAGTAATAAATTAATTGTAGGCATGTGACTCTAATGCTTGTTGGTAAATTAGAATTCAATACGTCCAATAGATATAAAAGCGAACGTCGATACACTTTAATCATTGTATCAATAGGCGCATATGCATAGATGGCGGTACTCTTCATACAAGCACTGTCTATTACCATCCATACATGCCTTTTCTCAATATATAAGATATAGAAAATACTTGATAATACAAATCCACGTAATTTCTTTTTCAAGAAATTTTCCTTTAGAGAAATAATTAAGAACGAGAAAAAATCCTCCCCGGGTGCGGATCGAACACACAACCTCCTGTTTACTAGACAGTTGCTCTACCACTTGAGCTATCGAGGAGCTGTGCATTCACTCGCACCGTAAGTTTAGATAAGTTCTCGTTCTCAATTCTTAAGCTGTCTTTCACCTAAGCTCGATATTGTAGGCATGTGACTCTAATGCTTGTTGGTAAATTAGAATTCAATACGTCCAATAGGTATACAAGCGAACGTCGATACACTTTAATCATTGTA
>NW_019384181.1:180062-209692 GCF_000648655.2 Copidosoma floridanum
GTGGATTTGTATTATCAAGTATTTTCTATATCTTATATATTGAGAAAGGGCATGAATGGATGGTAATAGAGAGTGCTTGTATGAAGAGTACCGCCATCTATGCATATGCGCCTATTGATACAATGATTAAAGTGTATCGACGTTCGCTTGTATACCTATTGGACGTATTGAATTCTAATAAATTAATTGTTTTAGGACGAGATTTTAGACAAACTCTTCCGGTTCTAGAAAGAAGTAATAAAACCATGATAATACAAGAAAGTACGAAATAAGTATTAGATTATCATATCGTTGGTCATTGTTTCGTGTTTTCAAACTTAATATCAATATTTGTTTAATTGACAAAACATTAAAAAAATTATTATAAGATGTTGAAAAAAGAAAAGCTTATTCATTGCAAGTGCCAAAGAAATGAAAAACAAATGAGGTTTTCTCTGCTTTTCTTGGTAAACATATTAAACTTTTAATAAGTAACTTGTTACTTACGTCTCATAATAAATATACTTTTAAATAATAGGAGTCTAACTCATGTAAAAAATTTAATGAAAACGTATTACAGCGTAGATCATGAAACTCACAACGGTGTTGATAAATCTGAAAGTGATATTCATATGAATTATCCGGTTGAATTTCTAAACAATACTTGGAAAGGAATATTCAACTCCGCATAAGCTTAATTTTGAAACTAGAATAATTGTTATGTTCATACGAAATAATGCAATTACGAACTTATTAAGAGTTTAAGATAAAAAAAAACTAGCAGGCCATAGCACTATATGAAGGGTGATGTGAAAATGTGTTAACGAATTATATAGATAAAATTATTATGAAGGAAGTGGTGAAAAGTGGCTGAAGAGGGCTAGAAAAAGTATTGGAACGTTTCTCTGACAATGTGTTTAGAAGTGGTGAGGGGGCTAAGGCGTATTTCTAAAAAAGTATAAGGAATGCTGAGAGAGGAGGAGCAAAAAGTTATTTAATTTAAAATGACACGGTAACTGATATAATTTTATTTGATTTAAGAATGCTGTTGAAGGATAGCTGATAGAATTTCACTTTATTTAGAGGAGGATGGGCTAGGGGGGCTGAGGGGTTTGGGAGAGTGGAGGGTTATGTGTTGAATGACTCCACAAAATTACTATGCAATTTAGGATGATATGTATACTTTGGATGCCACAGTATCATCAGAAAGTTACCTTGACTCCAGCCTATAAAAAATTTACATTTGCAACAGCAAGTATTTACACATCTGTTTTTAATTACACATGATCACTATCAGTAACTTTCTAGTTTTCTGAATTAGTAAGAAGAAAGGGGCTGCCATATCTAACAGAAAAAATTAATACGGAGGTGTCACATATTTAGCAGCATCAGCTCATTGGCATTTTTTGAAGCGAAGCTTCTTATGTAGGGCCCTCGCTTGACGAAAACAGGGGAAAGTGTCACACTTTTTTTTCCCCTTCATTCCTATTCATCTTCCACTACCACATGCTCTCCTGATAGCAAAAATAGTATACATATACTATATGGTAGATGGCGCGCATGCCCTCTGTCTTTTTCTTTTTTTCAGCATCACTGAATGACGCAAAAATGTAATAGTGAAAGCAAAAAACTCGAAAATAAAACAGGTGAAGTACAAATCTTTAAGATAACATATGAGCTTAAAAACTATCGAAAAATCCTGATCAGAATTTTCTGTACGTAAGCACCCTTGCTAACATACATTAATCCCCGTGTGGCAAATGAGTTGCGTTAGATGATGGCATGATATTACGGAGAAAGAGCTCGGCTGTACCTAGATGTCCTAGCTTGTCTACATATGCATGTAGTAATTGTATCTATCTATAAGGGTACATTTTACAGAATAATTTTTTATAAATATTTAGGAACTTTTGAAATTTATAGAAAACAGCTATTAATTGAAGAAATTAAATGATTGATTACGTAATGCGCGGATAAAACCATGATCGTTTCGGAAAATGTCTACTTTAGAAATATTTAAATTTTCCTCATTGACTCTAGTAATTTTCAAAGCATAATATACTAATGCATTTTTTTGCTAGTTGAGGACGTTGCCTACTTATATCGAACAATAACAGAATCGTACAAAAATTTGAAATTTTTATATTATTTGTTATAATATTGAATATTGACAAATAGCACGATGAAGAATCGTGTTAACCATGGGCTCTCATGGGACGGCTGCCTAATCAGCATTAAAATTTATGATAGAAATTATACATGTCAACAAAACTAACAGGACTGATGAAAAACTATTCAAGGAGTTATCATGCAAAATTTCAACCTATGTTATGACACTTTTACAGATTTATGCATTAAAATAATTAAAATCCCTTTAAAAATCACTCATTGGGTTAGTATTCTGCTATGCCTACCTATTTTATTCAAAATATAGTTACCCACTAAAAAATACGTTAACTACGCAACGTCCTTTAGGACAAACACTTATGTTTAACTAAATAGATATTAGAAGATGCCAACTCATAAAATATTTATTTTAGCGTTATTTACGAATGGCCACACTCCAAGTCTGTACTTGTACGTAGGAACTATTTGATCTAGAGAATTTAAATCGTATTATTGGTGAATTATAAAAATAAGTAAATTAGGTATTGTATAGAAACATAAATATCTTTAAAAATGTATACATGTTTTTGAAAAATTTAATAAACTTCAGTTAAATTTAAAGCGCTTGTTGCTCATTTTTTTGCAATTTAACAAATCTACATACTTCTAATGATGGTCCTAATATTTCTTCAAATATTATTAAAATCTAGACGTTAACTAGGATGGTAGAGTTTTCAAAGTAGAATAATGCATACTTATTAAAAAAAATTTAAATTAAGTTTTTGTGCTTGAATAGATATTTTTTATGAGAAAAATATAAATAATCTAGGGGTGCATTCAGGATGGTTTATTTGGTGCCAAAAAACTTTTTTTCACGAAACAATTAGTATTCTGCAGTTGTAAATTTAATTATTCAAAGCACGATTTTTGAAAGCTAAAAAATTCACCATTCACGTCGAAAGTATGTTTAAATGATACATCTAGTTCTAAATTGTACTAAAAAAATATTAATATATAAGTAACTGGATTGTTGGAATTCAGCTATCATACTACTTACACCGTCGGTAATGTCAGTGCACTTTACATTAGTTAAGCAGTATAGCAAATCATGTGTAGTGTATGCAACAATTAAACCGTACATATGTATGTAAGTGTAAATGGTCACGGTGGTGCAACGGTAAAATTGCAGTTCCATCAATCTCCAAGGTTACGCAGCATTCAGCGTGGTTAGTACTTGGAAAGATGACCTTTTGAGTATCACCGTTTTACCCTGTACTGTTGATTTTTGGAGGGAAATCAACTGTTTCTGTTGAGTATATATTATTCACTATTTATTCATACTAGAGAATTCACATGAATATTTTACTTATCAATCCCTTTATGTGCTGCTTTTATCATCTTAAAAACTGTTATGATAGTAATTTCTATATAAGTATCGAGTGCCCTGCCGTAATTAAAAATATAAAATAGATTTTTGTTTATTTTTGAAACGAAAATGATACAGAGTTTTATAGGTGCAAGAAAAAAAATACGTGTCAGGATCTTCATGACAAAATTACAAAATATATTAACGGTAGACATTTACGTTCTATGTAAGCTGCATAAAGGTCGCAAAAATTTCTAATATCTGTTAAAAGTTATGGAGTAACTTATCCACCAGTTTATCTAGAAAACAAACTAAGAATTATTTTCAAAGTAACTAAATTAGAGTATGAATACAACTAGATGCAGCATGGGCTAAACCAGTTCTGGTGAATTGGCATAAGTTAATCAAGCCCCTAGTCAAGGCTTTCTACGGTACATTGCACGGCTTCTCAAGCTTTTCGTCTGACAATTTTAAATTAAGTAAACTACTACGTTGGCCAGGATGTAAATTTGCAAGCAATAGAGTTCAAACGAAAAAAAATCATTAACACTCAACATTTTAAGGATGCTTATCATGTGGTTCAATCAATCTAACGATATGACGTCAACTTTGTAATCTAAATCAAATCTTGTACCCAAAAACTTAGTCACACATCCCATGGTCTTCATCGGAAATTTGCTAATAAAACGCTGTTCAATCCTTAATAGAAGACGTGGAGAATTTGATACTAACAAGATATCATCCACAAATACAAGCACTTTTATACATATAAATGGAATTATCATTCCCCGAATGTGTAAGATTTATTTTAATGAACAATGTATAAAGTTCCTGGTTTCACACACTGCTGCCCTACATATGACTATATATGACTTTATGTAACTTACAAAAACTATCTGGACAAAGACGACTGGACATAGATTGCTTCGTCAAAATTCAAAATATAATCAGTGAAAACGTAAAAGAGTTTGGAGAGGAGCAAACAAAAAATGAAGTATGGAAGATAAAAGATGAAAAATGAAGGCAAAAAAAATCTGCAAAAAAAAAGGAACAAAAATGGAGTAAATAGGCAAATAAATGAGATAAGTTACATAATAATAGGTCTATTAATTTAATATTACAAAAAAAACAAAAGGATGGGGCTTAACATAAACAAATGAAACCAAAGTAATGGAAAAAAGCCAGTGGCATAAGAAACCGAAATCTATGAAGACGAATCGAAATGAATACATTCGACGAATAAGACAAGTAAATTACAATATTGATAAACAGAATATTAATGAGCATACTTCATGTCATTGTGTGTATGTTTGAGTGAGCAAAATGTGGAGATGTGACAGGGTAGGCATACATGGGAGTAAAAAAATGGTAAGTTAATAATAATCACGATTTTCAGCAGAGTATAGGGTTGAATATAAAAAAAGCGGATGAGAGAAAGCAGTATGAGAGGATGGTACATAGGTGATGCTATATACGCAAAGGTCATTGAAATATCAATATCTAAAGGATAAACAAAGTTATATATTATTAAAGGAAGCCGACAGATGCAACTGACTATAAGATATAGATGATACGACGTCTTCGTAAAAGAGAGCAAGGTAATGAGATAAAGAGCAAACAAAAGAGGTTGATTGAAAATTAATAATAATACATTTTACGAACGTTTGAAAAAAAAGACTTAATGTCTCGACGACGATGTCCTACATCCTGGCTTGATGACAGCGGTAAAATCTTCTACAGACTAGTACAAAGCTGTAAGCAATTACTTCAAGAAACTAAGCAATTAGTAGCTGAAGAAGCTTCTAGTTTGACGCAAGAGAGCGTGAAAAAAATGTGCTGTCAAGTCCCGAAAGCCTGAAGCATCGCCCCTACCACCACCGTGCTATATTCAAGTTAATAAGCCGTAGGTGCAAGCGTGGTCCAATAATATTTTTCCTTGGAAGCAGATCCCATAACGTCCAGATTAATTTTTATAAATTGATATGATTTCCTTGTCTACGGCATGTATCCACTGTTTGCTGTCCAGTCTATTTAAAATCTCCTAAAAGGTCATTTAGTGCTAAGAGAATAGGCAATGGCAAATTGCATTGGTAATCCCTTAGATAATCGGATCGCTTTATTTATCGCTTGAGTTGGTTGATTGATTCTGGTTGAGGCTAATTACTTGAAGTTAAGTTTTTTTTTCTGTGCGTAGTGTCAATTTGAGTGCCAAAGCACTTTTCAATCTTTATGGACTCTTAAAAGACTCAGTTTATTAAATATTAACGGGTAAATTTATACCGTTGTTTGCTGTTATATCTAGTATTTCAACAAATTGAGCATCTGTAGCCACTTGGATAATTCTACTGGTGTGAAAGCAAAGCTTATATCCAGTTTGATTTTATAGATAATTTATAAATCTAGTTTTATGGTCTATTGGATCTCTTGTGTGCTCTGGTATAAGCATGTAAGCTTCACAGCCGAAATTTCGCAAATTTGCTAAGCTGGATTTATCGCCAAATGAAATTTTATACGATAACCTTCCTAACAAGAATCGCTTAGGAGATTGGTTTTAGAGATGAGCTGCGATCACAACGGCTTTAGCTGAGGAGCTTTTGTCAAGCCCTGCTTCTGACAGCATGTAGTAAGTTTTCAAGAGCAAAATCCTATTCACTTACTCTGTGTAACCGTTCTGTTGGAAGTTGTATGCAACGGTGGTCTTATGCTTAACGACAGCAATGTTTAATAAATTTATAATGTTTCAAATGACAAGCTCACGTACATTCTCAGTGTAAAAGACTTTCAGTCAGTTGCTGGGCCGGTTTTCTGCAAATTTTACGACTACTTTAATTGGTGACAGTCAAAAGCACACAAACTTTTTAATTCAGTCGAAAATTACTAATCGAAAGGGCACATTACACGCTCATCATCAGCGCATCACAAGCACACATGGAGAGTGATCATAAGCGCCCATAGGTAAATGAAAACTTTTAGTTGACTTACTGGTTTCAGAACCGTTTACTACTATGTGATAGGTATAAATGCAAATATTTTACAAAAAAAGAAAAAACATAATACAGTGAATATAAATTTTTCACATTGTCGATGCTCCAATTGTATTCGTAGTTACATAGATCTCTTTGTCTCTGCTTCTAAAAAATTCATTTTTGTGAATATTATATTTAAACAGTATAATTTTTTCAATACGTACTAATACTCAAAAGCTTACAGTTTACAATCACCGGTTGACAGTAATGTGCTATCGCTCTCAAAAAGTTTATTCTTGATCCAGACAACTTGTCCGACTCATACTTTTTTTTCTCTTTCTGTATAAAATCTATGGTAATTGTAATTTTTGACTTCTTTCTTCGTATCGTTGCTCCTTGAACTTTTAGGTATGTTTGAACTTGGAGTCGTTTAAGAACGTCTTTAACCAGATGAACTGAAGGATATTGTCTTTAAAATGTTCATGAAAACTCTTGGAACCATTTATCGTTGTTGATGTTTCATCTAACGTCAGTGCCCACAGCGTAGCAGAAAATTTGCACAATAATGCTTCAATGTAATTCTCAAACACATAGTCAGCAAACTGCATCACTCTCTCACTATTCGAGGCGATTCCAATCAGACTTTCTGCGCAGAAATTTCAAAATTGACTAAAATTGTTTTAGGAGAAGTTCCAGGGCAAAAAAATAACACATGGAACCACATTTAAACATTGCACGCTGTTGTTTTATTTGGAAGAAAACAAAAAGCGGTTTGATAATGAATACCATGATAATAGACATGGATGATATACAGTTGATAATGGGATATTTTGAGATGGTATTAACAATGAAGGTGTATACCATTGTTACGGATTATTACTACAGTAAACATACTAAATAGATGTGATATAGTTATTATCATTTAGTTTGTGCGCTTTTGGTCGTTCAATGTTTGCGCTTTTGATCTTTCGGTTTGTGCGCTTTTGATTGTGTGCTTCTGATAAGTGTGCGCTTTTGATTTGCAGCCATTTTAATGGAATTCGAAATATTAGTCTTAGTTTTAAGGAAAAGTACTAAAATACATCCTAATTTATTTAAATCACTTTGTACCAGGGCAAAATATTCCTCTGCTAAGTTTGAATAAATTGAAAAAGGCTTCCTCACCAGTTTGCCCTTATGACAACTTATAAAATCTAGTAGCTTATCTATGTTCTTAAAATTAAGTTTATTAGCTCGTTCATTCTCAATTATATTTAGATAATCCAAGATTAAATATACTATCACACTTATACACACAAAAGTAGTTTATATGCTGTTTCCACTTGTTGTCCTACAAAAATAGGGTTTTCCTTTTGTGTCTATGCCAAATATTTATTATAAAAAAAATCAACTATCTATCCTTTGTTAGTTAAGGCACTAACAGACATAATATAAGCCATAGTTCTGGGAATGTATGGTGCATTAGAAGAGTAAATTAGTTACTGTTCTTCTTGAACATAATTTTGTAGGTTCATCTGTCCTGTTCCAAAAGCTTGGATGCTATAATTGCTTCCTATCGAAATATAACGTGGTTCTATTCCTTTATTAGGTATTAAAAGAGTTTTGTCTTGGCACATGTAAACTGATACTTCTAAATCTCAGAGCGATTCGTTTTTGATAATGTACGTGCTAAATACGCGTACATCAATGTCATATCGCTGTAAGGGTCTGATTCATTCTCTATGCAGTTGGAATCCTCCTCAACCTGAGTGTATAGAGCTTTTATTTTATTTTTTGGGGGCTTGAAATATTTACCTGTATACTGACTATTGTAAATGTAATTATAACACCTTACTTTTTGTGTGATTTATTACCTTGTAGTAATTTACTTTGACTCTGAAGGTAAAAATTTTTGCGTGCATACTGGCGCATATAAAAAGCGTTTTCGGAATAATCTTATTGTTCGGTCAGTGTTACCTCGTGCAGCAACTTTGTTCTTGTAAGGTTCGATATGAGCTGTCTAGCGGTATAAGACTGAGGTTAGCCAACGAACAATATAATTCTTATCCCTTTAACGGATACTTTAATTCTGACATCTTCAAGCGAATGTGTACACATAATAATGTTATCTACATAGGCTTCACTCGATTTACAATTTTCTAACTTCAAGGAAGTTAACTCAATGAGAAAGCTTACACGTCTGAGTAGGCCACTGTTAGCAAAACTTTTTCAGCTTGATTAAGACGTCGTTGGTGGCCGTTTTTGCACCATTTCTATGCGTGTAAAGGAAATAATCAAGAGGTAGCGTGAAATGGAAGCTAATCTTTGGAACGTTTTTAGCATTTTGATCTTACTATCTAACTTCAGAGACCTTCTTGGTCTCCAGTAGCTTTTTATATTTGAGATAGGATTGCATAACCACTATCTATGTGTGGTAATGTTCTCAGCTCTTGAGCTTTTTCATACACTGAAACAATCCATCGGACATCTTACTTGTAGGAATTTGCGATGGACTTTTTCTTACACGTTCACTAAATAAAAAAGATTTGACTTGCGCACTTTTCAGTTGTGCTCAAATTTTTTACTACTTTTCATTTTCAAACTATCATATCCTTACGTTCCCATAACCTGACATTGTGTATGGAATAAGGAAAAGAAACGAAAAAAGAAATTAAGGAAGTAACCTAGCAACCAACATTATTTTATCATACATATATTCAACTTGCCGATAATCTAACTTGGTGACCGCTTACGCGTGACTGTATCGAACAGTACGTATATGCAAAGCATGAAGAGATATAAGTAGTAAGTGAGTCTAAATCACCACAAATAAAGTACATAAATAATAATATATAGAATACTAAATTACCTTGATGCTGTCATGTAAGATAGTCATAAAAAAATATTATAGGTCATGGCATAAGAAATAAAATGAATGGCGTAATATCCACCAATCAGAAATAATGATATCAAGCAGCATATTTGGCTACAAATTGAAAAAAAAATTTAGTTCAAAAATAGTTTTTTAAGTTGTTAGAGACAAAATTTTTTTTAAAAATGGAACCAAACAGTGAAAATTCTTATTTCAAGTTCTAAACTTTGTAACGATGCAAAAATGGCCTGCACATCCCAATTCACTCTCGCTGATACAATGAACATACATGGAGCCCAAATTTAAAGCTTCTCAAAATTTCTTTGTTTTTGGGAGTTGTATATACGCTGAAAGAAGGGGAAGAGAACACTAACGGATAATCTGCTAGGCTCAAACAACACATCAGCACCAGCAGGAAAAGACAAGATAATAGGAACACAACTGCCAGAATACTCAGTAGCTGCTATGTCAAGAGTGACTGCAAGGAGAGCTACGTGGCAGTAGCAGCAGTGATGGCCATAGTCCAAGCGGGAGATCGCGAATTAGTCTGAGTGCCTACACTAAAATAAATTTGAGTGTAGGATATTACCAATTTTTTTTTGTATCGAGAGACTTTAATAATATTGAATGCTAACACTACGAAATTTGGAATATACCAGGTCAGAGAATTTCGAAGTGTTCTGTTTACAAATTGGAAGACTCGCCGTATGTGTTTGGTAGCGTCTGATGTTGACGATACGTTGGACGCAGAGAGCACAACGCTGGAATTGTCACACCTTGGAGTTGGTAAGCTCAGCTTCCTGACTTGGGAGAGTAAAAGCTCGACATTAGTTGAGGTCGCTTAGTCCTATTATCGAGCCATAATACTTTGGCATTAAATATAAAGAGTATGTTGGTAAACCGATTCAAATACATTGTTGGGAGAGAGAAATAATGTTTATATTCTTAGCATGTATTTCATACAAATAATAATTCAACAATAATAATAATAATTTTGTATTAGCGTATTGAATGAAAATCAATAAAATTAATAGTTTTTATAATAGAAATTTTTGAATAATAAAATTTTTTAGAATAATTGTAATTTTTCAAAAGCAATATCATCAAATCCAATTTATAGAACTAGATCTTTTATTTGGGTACCCGTTGTAACAAGGTTTATTTTATCATATTTCTGAAAGTAAATTATTGTAAGCTGATATTTAAATGTAGTATGATGTATTTTTGGTAAAGGCATTTATCAACTGCACACGTATATAATATGTATAGAATAATATTCAGGTGTATATACGAATACTTACATAAATTTTTTTACGTGCAGGTTTTTCGATGTTACATACACCCATAGCACACTTTATATTAATGCCAGACGGAACGGCATTCCACTCAAAGCAAAGTTCAGTACTCTAGAGAGTCGCAGGCTATAACTACTATATAATCAATACTAAAAAGAAAAGGAAGAATTGTATAACTTGTAATTATTTATTGAAACTTAGTTAATATTATTTATACCTACTTAGAAGTTTCACTACTGTTAATTAGAATGCAGATAGTATTGTTAGTTTTCCACCGGCATAATAATAAAATCATACTTTTTTTTCGGACCTGTCAATTTATAAAACTCAAATAAAAATTAATCGTCAATGCAGTTTTTAAAAGCATAAATTAATTTTGATAAATGTACGTAAACAGTAGCTGTTAAAAAAAAAAAAAAAAAAATACACAAATGCGACTCGAAGGTACGACCAGCAAAAACGAAAACGATCCAATCCACTCGGCTACGGCGTAATTTTATTGAAGGAGTACATATGCTGTACAGAAGCTGTTCGAGCGAGCTTGGGGTAACCATGCACATCACATGGAGAGGGAGAGTTGGTGTAGGAGAACTGGGGTAGAGACTCTTTCAAGCTGTACTCTAGTAGTGGTAGTCTATAGCCTGCGACTTCATAGAGTACTGAGCTCTGCTTTGAAGGAAATACCGTCCCGTCCGGCATCAAAATAGAGTATGCTATGGGTGTATGTAACATCGAAAAACCTGCATGTATAAGAATTTATATAAGTATTTGTATGTACACGTAAATGTTATTCTATACATACCATATACGTGCGCAGTTTGTAAATGTGTTTTCCAAAAGTACAGTGTACAAGATTTAAATAACAACTTACAATAATTCGCTTTAAGAAATGCGATAAAATAAATCTTGTTATAACGGGTATTCAAATAAAAGATCTACATTCATCATTTGATAACATTGCTTTTAAAAAATTACAGTTAATCTAAAAAAAATAATGATAAAAAAACTACTATTATAAAGACAATTAAATCTATTAATTATCATTCAATATGTTAATGCAAAATTATCATTATTATTGTTGAGTTATTATTTATAGTAAATATATGCCAAGTATATATACATTACTCCTCTCTCCCAACAATGTCCTTGAATCGGTTTACCTACATACTTTTTATATTTAATGCCGAAGTATTATTGCTTGATAATGGGATCGAGCAACCTCAACTAATGTCGAGCTATTGCTCTACCATGTTGGAAAATTCAGGTTACCAAATTCAAGGTGTGATGTTTCCAGTGTCGTGATTTCTGCGTCCAACGTATCGTCAATATTGGACGCTACCGAACACGTACGGCGAGTCTGAAAATTTGTAAACAAGATACGTCAAAAATTGTTTAATTGATACATTACTAAGTTTGGATTAATGTCAGTCGTATTTTGAAATTTTAGAAGCAAGAAATTTATCCAGCTCAGGCAGTTCCAAGGTTAAAGATATCCTACACTTAAATTTTTTTCAGTATAAAATTTGTGGTAAAATTCGTCTGACTCTTACATCGATGAAACAAAAATATATAAAAAGATACGATAGGTATAAATACAAATACATATATAAATTAGTTTAAGATAAGAGCCATTAGATTGAACCATATTTTTAAAATATAATATATTAATTTATTATTCAAACAAAGAACAAATAACATTGTTAATACAAACTTAAACTCAAAACAAACAATACATAAATGTGTACAAAATATATAAATCAACTACTCCTATGAATATCAACATTGATACAAATGAAAATACCACCCAGATATACGTAAAAAAGATGCAGTACAAAAACGCTGTAATAAAACTAATTACGTGAGTAACAAAACCGCAGATTATAAGTACTCAGTTTAAACAATAATATCACAGCGTAACAGTCTGATGTAAATGAAATGAATCATGAAACAAAATTATAAAAAAATAAATACAAATATGAAAGTAAAAGCGTAGTTGAAAACAAGAGTACTAAACATAATTATTTGAAAAAATTTTGAAGAGGCGTAGTGCTCCTATGCCTCCACTTCACAAGCTCCTCACTAAAAAGCTCAGTAAAAATTGATCGTTTGAAAGCTGGAAGGTTATGATGATTTAGATCTGAGTCGTTTCAAAAGCTTAGAAAAATTACCGGTGAATATTATTTCACTGACGTCAGGTACCTAAAATTTGATTGTGTTGTGGTTCATTCGTATGGACCAGATTGCTTAGATCACTCTCGGAAAAAATTGGGATGAGTACAAAGCCCTTTGCTTCTTGCATACAAACTGTAAGATTTCTGACAACTGGAAAGCTAAAGTTGATCGTTATATGTATCTTAATAGCCATCCGAAATAGCTGATATACACTGACAGGTAAAACCGGGTGCAAGTAGATGTAAGAATCACTTTCGAAGCCTACTATATCATTAATTTTAACCTTTGAAAGTTTCCTAGATTGACTGAGTATTTCATCGCGCACTGTAGATGATACTAGATGGGCAACGGTCATACGAGTTCTCAGTCTATTTGGTGCTGGCATTGACTGTGTCACGGAAGATCCCCATTCACGGACCAGGAGGATGTTCCAAGTAAAATCAGGGCGATCCAGGAATGTAAAGATTGTATTTATCTTATTCGAGTCAGGCAGCGTAACTGAAACTGGAATACTAGTTATGATAAGTTCTTCTGAGTCATATAGAAGAAACTTAGATTAAACCGTGGCAAGCTTTTCTGAGACCCGCTGAACCTGTGTTTTAGCGGTAGTCTTAATAAGGCTCATTAATTCATTAAGAAAATCAGAAAATGCGATAACAGAGGAATCAATTCTCTTAGTGTCACTAGAGATCTCACCATAAGCACTCATTAATTCCACTCTCAATTTACTCTAGGCTATCATAAGTTTAGTTCTTAGGCTACCTTGGACTAGAGTAAAATCCGAAACGATTTTTTTAAAAATAAGCAGGGGTGGACTCGTCATTGTGAGTACCCATATTGTTGGTCAAGTCTTCAAGAGTGTTAGAAAAAGCACCCAATCGAGGCATCTTTAGTTCGTTACCGTGAATAGTAAGGGGTGGCGATAATGTATGCTTATGCGAGTTCCAAGTGGAACGAAAAGAGACAAGAGACGGACTTAGCATAAAAGGTATACAGGAGTACGACGGTGGAGAATAACAAGCAAATTTGGACAAGAGGATATCACCAAACCAGCGTTTATCAGAGTACTTTAAACGATACGATTTGAGACATACAGCGCACCGAACACACGCACAACTTCCTTTGCAAGAATAATCAGTACGGCGACAAGAGATACACGGTTTACAATTCATAAGCTAACATTTAACACACTTAAAAGAAATCAATAGAAATCTACAACAAGACCAATAAACATAACACACAATAAACATACAAGTTGATCACATATAAATAAAGTATAGTAAGAAATACGTAGAGCTAGAGATTAAAAACATAAAGTATCCAAATGGGCAAAATAGAATCAAAAATATAAAGTTTTGATATACAGTATTAACGGTATTAAAGACTAAGGCAATATAAATACGAGGAATAAAAGTACTATGAAAATAAAGGTATGTAACTGTTAAGTTAATCCAATAAAAATAAAAATATTGTAGGACTCTAATACTTAATTAAACAAATAGACTGCATTTTATCACTAAAGGACAAATTTACAATTAAAAAAGAGTCTTCCACAGCAGATCACAACCAACTCCCTGGTTCAAAAATAGAGAGCCTGTTATTTTTCCTCAAAAGTCTGAGCCAGCAGGAGTCAAGGTATCTGCAATAATTGCAATACCTTAGAGAGGTTTACCAAGAAGAACGTGAGAAAATGTCAAGTGAAAGAGGAATTATGAGCAACAGCCCGAGTAGACATCTTAGCCTTGACTCACCTTTGAAGCACAAATGAGTGAAAAAGTGAGAGAGAAAGAGAGAGAGAGAGAGAGAGAGGTATTGAGTGTGGATAAACGAGACGAAAAGCTTAAAAGAATACGAGGTGTATGCTCAAGAGTGCTGCCATTATTCGCACGTTTCGCCGGCTGTGTGAGGACAGATACCAAAGTTGAGAGAGAAATAGACACATTTATCAAGGCTACGAGAGTTAAGTTGAGGATAAGAGAGCAAGAGAGAGATTATATTAGATTCCTTATTGAATGGCTGAAGGCTTAGGGCCCAAGATAGCCTTTACACTATTAAATTACAATAATTATAAATGTAAGTGACTATTAAGAAGAACATATTAATTACATAGTGAGATCAAACACTTATAAGTACTTATAAATATAAATGTACTGTAAGTATTACCGAAAGTGAATAGAACTCATGCGAATAGGACCATGAATGTAAAAGCAGTAATCGTCAACATAAACATGATGAGGCCAATCGCTAATATCAGATAAGTCATTGATAAACAGAGAGAAAAGCAACGGGCCTAAGATGGCTCTTTGAGGAGCTCCGATTACTCTAATCAGTGGATCAGAAGCCATGCTTTCATCAATTACGACCTAAAACCTATCAGTCAAATAGGACTTTTCCCACGCGCACGCTGAATCTAATAGACCGAGTGAGATTAACTTATCGCACAGCAGGTCAGTATTCACCGCATCAAATGTCCGAGACATGTCTATTGAGACCAAAAGTGTAATCTCTTTGTTATCAGCATGTGCACGTATATCATCAAGTATACTAATGAGAGCGGATTGGGTACTATGGCCAGTCCTAAAACCAGATTGAAAATTTGACAGAAGATTTTGCTCATTAATAAACTCAATAAGCTGATTATACGCCAAGTTTTCATGGATTTTTTTAAATGCTGGCAGTAAGCTGATAGGTCTAAAATCTTTCAGTTCTTTTGGAGAAGCTTTCTTTGGTATTGGTTTTACCAAAGCAGTCTTCCAGGACTCAAGAAACTTGCATGACTGGAAGGATGAATCATAGATATTCAACAAGACAGGCCACAGAATGGTATTCTTTAAAATACCTCAGAGAAATTCCATCTGAGCCCGACGCATTTGAGCGCGCCGACAGCACAGCACGCATGAAATCAGTAGATTGAATATGATTGAAGTAAAATCTATCATCAGGACTGATCCTAGCTGTGAAACGCCGATCACGTATAGCCACCACCTGATCATTGCCAATAAAATGCCTATTTGCCATATTAAAATTGAACAGAAAAGGGTTCGAAGCAGGTTTATTTCTCAGCCCCATACGGTTGCCAAGCCTCCATGTATCCGAAGAATTTTTACAGTTGATAGCCTGCTGGTGGAAATAAGCATAACAAGCATTTTGCATTTGCAATTCCACAGTGTTTCTAATTTCTTTATATGCCAAATAAGTACCCTCGGATGGTTAGCATTTGTAAGCTCTCTATGCTCTGTTCTGTTTCCTTATCAGAAATCTTAAATATGCATTGATCCATGGTAACGGCTAACGCTTGAAATTTTCGGAAAACGGTGCATGCTTGTCATATAGATTAAGCAGGGTATCAGATAAAAATTTGACCTTAGAATCAATATTCACGTAGCTCAAATCAACCTGAAGAGCAGCTTGCAAATCCCAACGGAACAAATCAGCATCAAAAATACTGAAATCTCTACGTGAAATAAATCAAGTATCCAGACGTGGAACATCATATTTTAATCTAACAAATACGGCATCGAGGTAAGAAATCGAGAAAACACCAATTAAAAAAAAAAATCAACATCAACTGAATTACTTAGACAAATATAATCTATAGTTGATTTTAAGGTGGGTGTATTATGCATTGTTTTATAGGGGATGAAGCAAAGTCCCATTACCTGCAGCAATTCCATAAAAATCCTCTGGTTAGTCGATTCCGTGTTACGTTCAATGTTGAGATCGCCCATTAAAATAATATGATCAAACGAAGCATTACAACTAATGATAGCAGTTTCGACGTCAAGCCAATACCCAGCCTTTGGCAGACTGTATACCAGCACACAAAGGTAAGTTATGCCATTAGCCTTCACCTCAGTTATTAGATACTCAGGCCTCACCAGGTACGCACTCTGTTGTACTGAGTGCGAAAGGACTTTGTAACTAGCAGAGTTATGCACGTAGAGTACTATACCGCCTCCACCCTTGTTCTCGGGCAGTCGGTCACACCTAAAAAGTAAATAGCCATCTATGCCCACCAAGGCCGAAGGCTTGTTTGGCTTAAAAAACGTCTCACTGACGCCAAAAATGTACGAGTTAAAATCAGAGATTAATTTAAATACATTATCATAATGCCTCATTAAAGATTACCCATTGACATGACCAACAATTAAATTATTTATGATTGTAATCAATTAGGATTATTTTTTGCTCAATCTTTTTTCTCAACACCGTACACCTTGATTTATCAGTGACAGAATGTGCCACATTACTAAACTTTGCCTTGGTGCAGCTTATACAGCATAGGTTATTTGCAGTTCTGCAATGATTCACTCGATTCTCACACGCACAGTTAGCATAACACTCCTTGCCCTTACAATCTGCAGCCAAATGGTTAAATCTGAGACATTTGTAACATTGGAACACTGAAATATGATCAGCAAAATGACAGGAACGCCAACCAATAAAGATGCGCTTTTTCTCCATTAACTGCTTCATGAGATTCGGTTTCAACTGCACAATACACGAGCGAAAATTTTTGTTACGTGCTGGATACATGGATATAACACTAACGTCCTTCGTCTCACAGCCAGGAAAATTCTGCTTGATAAGGGCTTTCTTTAGGTCTTTTTTAGAAAGATCAACGAGAATACCATGGACAACTACACGTGGCTTAAGCTTCGTGTCAGTCTTGATTTCCAAGCCTGCCTTTCGGAGTTCAGCGCAGTCGTTAATCGAGTCAAGTGCTTCGCCCTCGATAGCTACAGCATTCTTGGGGAGAAAAGAAAATTTATTTACCTTAAGATGCAGATCAGCAGGCTTCAATGCACCCATAATAGCATTTTTCGTGTCTTGCGAGGATGTAAATTTATCCATCACCTCTTCCCTGGGCCCCAGAATGATGCATTTTGAGTTGGAAATAGGTTTCGACTTTCCCTTATCGAGTAAAACACGATGAGATGCGTTAGAACCAGCTAAGTTCTCTACGTAAGTGGCTCTTGACAGGGCAGGCGTAGAGCTCATAGAGGCTGTGTTGAGAGATGCCGCTACTTTCTGTACCTCAAGACAAGCCGAGCTGAGGTTCCTCGTGCATGCACCAACAACACCATCGACAACCAGCTTGCCAAGATATGCACCTGTAATCTGGCTAAAGGCATCAGTAAATTTGCAGATCGCAGTACGCAGCTCTTTCTACTTGCTCGTATCCTTCTCAGTAGATAGCTGTGAGAGCATTACTTCTCGGCACTACGCTACACGCGCATGGAGCAGCTTCACATCTTTCTCCATCAGCAAATTGCCCGAGGGATCCTTGAAGCTCTTGAAGCTTTCGTCCTCCAAGTCAGATATCATTATTCAGGGCTTGACAAAAATATCAAACAGCAGACAACATAAGCGAAGCAGTTAGCATTTCCATCGGTGCAGCAGCATCCAAGAGAGCTGATTGGGTGCTATAGCCCCGCCTGAACTCAGATTGTAGAGGTGAAAGATGGGAGCCACTCTCAAGGTAATTGTATATCTGCTGCGCGATGAGGCAATCGAATACTTTGGCAAGGTGCGGAAGATTAACAATTGGGCGTGTATTCTAGGGGCTCGCTGGCTTACGCACTTTAGAAAGTGGAACAATAGTGGAGAGTTTTCACGCGTCAGGGTAGATTCCCGTTACCAGAGATGTATTAAAAACATGCACCAAATATAGGGCAAGGTGGGGCAGGGCATCACCGAAATACCGTAGTGTCAAACCATCGCTACTACGCCCCCTCGAAGAAGAGGAGCAATGTATAAGCAATTGACGGACCTGAATCAAATCAACTTGACTAAACTGAAAAGCATCACCAGAAACCAGGACAGATGCAAGGATATTCTCTAGCTCAAGCATAGTGCACGGTGGCAAAGCATTCGAGACCAATGTGTAGTGAGCCAACAGCTTGTCAGGAGACGGTATAAGCAAAGGTGATGGGGGCTTACCAGCGGTCACTCCAAAGCGACTCAAAATGCGCCAACACCTCGACCATCAACCGTCAAAGTGCGACCATCTTATTTGTATCACGCGAGCGCCGAGCCTCATGGTATAAACGATCCCGGTGGCGGCAGGCATCGCGTAACTTGCGCGTAATCCATGGGTCTGGAACCTGGCGCGAAGCCCTATCACAAAAAGGTGCATGGATATCTAAAAGCTCAGTCACAAGATAACGAAAAATCTCGAGGGAGTGAGCAATGTCTGCAGTGTATAACTCATTTGACAACCCATTCATACCACTACAGAGAACTGCCGTGAAACGCTCAAAGACATCATCACTGAACGAAACCAAGCCAAGAAGTGTCAAGATTTTTGTAAATACATCAGCCTGCTTCACGCCCGAGCTAGAGGGAATCTCAGTGACAAGCAGCTCCGATGTAGGCGCAACCGGTCCGCGTCTCTTCAGCTCATCAAATTCATCATGTATGGAGCCAGTTTCAACCTCAAGTGCATCGATACGTCTAGAATCAGCCAAGGATTGCTTCGAAATATCATCAAGTCGACGATTTATATTCATCATCAATTGAAATGAGGCCCCAAATCGCTGATTCTTATTGAAGTCCTCCCAACCACTCCGTAAATCTGAATCGTTCTGCACCCGTGACTCCCGATCCTGGGCTCCTGCAAGGGGTCCAAACAACTGTCTACTCGCAGGAAGCGATGTAAACCTAATAGAGTCATTGTGAAGTGTCACAGCTACTAGTATGAGCGTGTATATAGACATAAAGCAACACTCCCGGAAGCCAATAAAATTAAATATCTGTCAAAAAAATTACACACACGCGCACACTCAACCAGAACCAGCCAGTTTGTCAATTGAAGTTGTAAAACATTAAATTATAAAAATTAGGCTAAAGGACACTTTAACAATAGCAGAATCAGAAACAAGCAACTGAGTTTTTAAAAACAGAGAAGCACTGGCTAGTACTCTGCCGAAGTCAACACAATCATAAATCAAATTTGTAAGCGATTTAGGAGACACAGTAATTCGGGTTGTCAAAGCTATTACATTAACCTGTCATGCCGATACGCTGTGCACACAGGATAAACATAATATAAGACGTACAAAACTAATATCAACGTGCTTAAAAATATTGCATGACAAGTAATGTATACGTTATAAGGAACTAATTATTTCAATAGTATCTGTCTATTTCAACTACACACCTTAAAGTAGAACGTGGCAAAGTAACACACTATTATGGGCAAATCAGCAATTTACTAGTTAAGCAGTGAGAGGCGCCAACACGTACTCGACGGTATCGCAGCAGCCGCCGCGCAGCAAGACGCAATGACGACCCGTTCCAAATACAGCAACGGCAGTCAGCAATGGAGAGCACTATTACCGCCAGAAAAACAGGAAGCATCAACTCCTCAAAGCACGACGCTGAGAAGGAGCGCCCCGGGTGCAGCAAGAATCACCGATGGAGAGCGCCGCACACGCCAGCAACCTGCGGTGGAATCGAGCCCCAACCCGCAACAAGAGCCAAGTCACAAGGATGATCCACACAGCCATCGAAGGTGACTGGGACCCCAGGGTGACCTCCCGACCACCAAGCCCCGGAGATGATGCACCAACAGCTGAACACGGCAACAACAAAAATAACACCAGCAGCAGTTCTAAGCCTTAACTGCAATACACTGGACGATGCTCGACCTCCAACAACAACACTGCATAACAGATATGCCAGCGACGCGTCGCGATGCCTCACTCAGCTCCTCGGATCGTGAGGCTGGGCCAATCAGCCGGTTTGTATAACTTGGTGCTTATGCGGGGTGGTGGGAGAAGAACAGGAAAATTTCCTAACCTCCAAAGGCCTCAGTTGCAGATTCAAACTCACCGTAGCTCAAAAAACTCAAAGAAGCCCGTAGTTTGCTGCTCAAAAGATGCACGAGCCTACTGGAAAGCGAATCTGCAACAAATTGAATAAAATGCAGGGCAGTAAAACACGAGGAAGTACAGACCTGAGGGAGCACGCAATAAGCACGTTCAGTCATATTCACCACAGAGAGAGTGAGAGAGAGAGAGAGAGAGAGAGAGAGAGAGAGAGCGTATGAGTATAGAGAGCAAAAGTGAGCAAGAAAGAGTAGACAGGGTAAGAGAGAGAGAGAGAAAGAGAAGATCAGTAGAGTATAGTAGTATCGATGTAGGATAAACAGATGCCCCTCTTGGTCCAGGACGAGCATGTCGTGGTGGACGTATGCTCACGACTTGCATGGCGCAAGGCGGAGTCGCTGCTGCGCAGTCCAGGTGACGATGTGAATTATTGTGTTTTCTATAGCGTAAAGAGACACTATATATGAATGTTAAGTGATTAAATGAAAGTATAATGAAGATAGTTACGGGTGTTAAATTAATAGTTCTCGTAGTAGAACGGAAGGACGACTGCGCTTATCCCCCTTTCAAGGAGAAGAAATCCAAGGTGCATGAGGGACAAAAGTGATCTACGAGAACGAGATTTGTCAATGCTGCGTTGGTGCCCCTTGTTCATTTTCAAGTGAAGAAACAGTGTTACAACTTACTTTTAAATGAAAAAGTTATAGAAAAAAATATGAGAAAAAAATTAAAAGTTTACTTTTATCTTGAAACGCTAACATTGTAATACTGATTTCAAATTTTTATCAAAAATAATTCAAAAGGCATCGATAAAATAATATACTACTCAGATAACGTGATTAGGTATCATGGGAAGAATACAATTTAAATAATCTTAATTATCATGTTAATAGTTTTAAAATAAGACCTAAGAGACACTTTTCTAGGCCTTACGATAAAGGACCATCTGACGGAAGAAATAAAACATTAAAACGACTTGCTGGTACAGCTAGCCCTCAAAAAGATCATTATCATATTTCAATAGGAGATTTTTTTAGCTAGACAACTGAAGTTTGACAAAGTATATTAGTTACTATTTAACTAAACAAAGTAAGGAGGAAAATAAAAATAACTACCAATAACATTTCAAAAACCGTTAAAATAGAAGGTACGTGACAATATAATTGTATTGTGTCAGTGTTTTTCAACAATTGGATAGCAAAGCAATTCTCGTCAAATGAAAAAATACAATTAAAAAAATTTTTCAGATCACCCATTCTCTATACATACGGCATTCGACTATATGTAAACAGTGGTATGTATAACTTAGAACAACGTACGTACAAACTAAAAACAAGGCATTAAAATCCTAATTAGGTTAACTTTTTTTTTTTAGAAAACTGTTATTTATTTATTTAATAGTTATATTTAGTTATGTAAGAGCTTTTATTTACTAATAAACTTTATTTAATAAGAAATGACGAACAACACGTTAATGTCTTAATGAAAAACTATATGAATCAAGAAAACAAGGTATGCAAGTAATTCGTGTGCCGATAAGATGTGCAAACTTACTAATATATAAAGCAACTTCTCCAAAAATGTTGTAATCACTAACCGAAAAACAACTTCATCTATTTGGCTAAAATTTTGCACTCTGATTCTTGACAGTTACTAAATAACTTTTACATAGTTTTTTTCTCCAAAAAATTAATAGCAATTAATAGCAGGGAGTCTAGTAAGAATATTCCCAAGCAAAATATCGATGACCATCGTCATCTACTGACAGTACTTAAAGTACAGAGCTGTTCGTCGTACAGCTAGATATCCCAGCTACGAATGACAATCTCACAGTACTTAATAGGCAAGTGACTTACGTCGATTTTAACCCTAAACCTATAAGACGACTGATTGCCAGGTAAAAAAGGCATTCTGAACGCATGCGTATCTGTAGTAGTAACAGGAGAAGTCTGGCTAGAGCACAACCAGCGCCAACGTAACAGGGTATTCTGCCCATTATTTTAAACAACTTGGTATTGCTAGAGCACCTCTTACTACAACAGCGAGCTAAGGAAAATAACCCTGAGAAATTCGGGTCGTTACATTCATTAGAAATATCATTAGCCTCCTCCTTGGTGATTCAGCCTAATGGAATACCCACGGAAAAAGTATTAATCAGGGGCACTTCCTTGATCAATGGTAAGCAGTTGGTCACTCGGGAAACCATTCAGAGACAAGGCATTCTTTGATTAGAAGCGTACCTTTGTCCAGCATGCTCTCAGTACGCAGATACTTTAAGAAATAGAGTCAAGCTGCCCCAGGTCCAGATACTCAAACTCCGTGATCTACAGTGGAGAGAGCGTTAAGCAGCAGATCTGTGCCGTTCACAAAATGCAAGCCCTAGTTTATAACCTCATTGGCTCAAGTATGCTTTCAATAGTTAAAATTAATAAGGAAAAACTGAAAGTATCATCACTGGCCTGTTCAGGGCAATCAGAAATCTTTACATTTATTAAACTACCATCAATCTTATCAATCCTTATTTTTCTTTCCATTTAAAATCATTTAACGTCGAACTACTTCGTCAATAAATACATTTCTTGCAACTATTTCCGAAAAAAAAAAAAAAAATTTTTAAGCAAATTTTGACAATAATTTGTCTACCACTAGACCATATAAAGCCGACCAATTTTTAACTAAGTAAGTCATTTACTGGCAGACGTTATGAACGCAGTTGTTAATGCTGAAAGACCCAGCCACCAACTTTTACAGAAATTAACAATCTGGTCCAAGGTCTGTGCTCGGTGAATTTAATAATTAAGCTATAAAGGAAAAACAAACTTGATCAGTCTTCAACAGATAAGTGGCAATAATCAATCTCGACCTTAAACTACTAAAACGACTGAGTTTTACAAAAAAAAAGTGTTCTGTATGCCTACGTTTTTGGTGTAATATTGGAAGTTATTGGAAAAAAGCACTACAATCAGCTCCAACGCTTCAGAGCGTCGTATTTTTTTCCCTCAACCAATCTTGTAATACAACAGCTGGACAGAAAAATGCATAGAATTACACGAGGGTAAATAACAAAGAAAACTCTAAATAACCTAAATGTATAAAATTTCAATTATCATGAAACTGTCGCAGAACATTTTGGAAGATTGGAACAGCAGCAAAAACATCGATGAATAAATCATTTATTATATGATAGATCAGCTTACCATCCAATCCAGATATTGATTACTAAAATCTTCTAGCTATTTAAATAGGTGGAATAATGTGGAGGTATTCATTGTGGTGCTAAAAAATAGAAAGATGAGGGTCCAGAACACTCTTACTCCAGTAATTAAGTTTTGTGATAAAAGAAAACAATTAAAAGTGATATTAATACGAAAACAATTAATTTAAAAAATATAACCTAACATAAATACGTCCTTTGCTTTCGCTGCACAAAATGCTGCCGAACGATAAAATAAAACTACTTCAATTCAAAAAACATAAAGGAATACATAACTTAGCACAGTCGAATATTTTAATCTGCAGTAATAGAGTCATTTATCCCTATCTTCTTAACAAGAATTTTTTTTAATAAATTTTTTTTTATTCTAAGAAATGTCAAAAATAAATGAAAAATTTTAAAGCATTAGTAAACTGAAAATATTTTACATCAAGTGATAACACACTACGGTACTCAGTGAATATTAGACGAAGCTATTACTATTATAATTAAACTATTAGCCAAATATACGTTTAAACATGTAAATTTAAAGTTTAATACAAAAACTACAGCAAAACTTATCTTCAATGGGAGGCCAGATGTAAAAAAAACTATTCAAACGATTCAATTATAGATTCGATTGTACTTTAAAAATTTCAAGGATTTGTTGGTCAAGTTTTATGTAAATCCGTTCAGTTTGTAAGAGAATATTTCTTATTTCTGATGTGTACATAATTATTATGTGTTAAAAAGTTTTTAAGAGTAGTGATAATACTATACAATACCATTGAAAAAATAATATGGAACTTTTGCTCAATGTATTCATTTGACATAAAGACACGATTGCAAAATTATCACCATTATAACAGTTGTCATCATCATTATCATGATAATTATTATTCTCCTTATTTTTGATTTTTTTTTTTCAATTGGGTTACAGTGACAGCCGACTGGCCTAGTCGCTGGGGCCACCTACTTACCGTCTATGTGTGGGGGTATATTACCGTACCTATTTCTAACCCTTTTAACTAATATCATACCTGCATGAATCCATGGGTACAGTTTGAGTATCTCTGGTGAAACACCTTGCCAGTTAAGCTGACACTCTCTGCACCGATGGTGCATCGGGTCCACTCGCCATTGTGTAGCCTTTCACCGCAGAGGACTCCATAGTTTAGGACTTCCACTCCTCGCTAATTAAGCTGGCGCTCTCTGCCGAAGCATCGGATCCAGGCTTATTAGCATTCCCGGAGAAGCCCCATGTTTCAGGGATCACTCCTCACCGGTAAGGCCGGCGATCCCTGCCTGGCACATCGGATCCGCTAATCCCTACCTCCTTACACTGTTTCACATTCACCCAGGCCCGAAGACCTGTGAGGCAAGAAATAAACCCTGGAATTACTGTTAAGGAAAATTCCACGGAAAACCTGCCTTGAAACAGCTGGAGTTACATTGGAACTTTTCCCGATGAAAACAGTTTTTGAAAAAATCTGCATTCACCGGGAATCGAATCCACGATCCCTAGAACAGCATTGTATCAGTAACAAGCACTCTTACCACTGAGCTAACGCCACTCCCTTCATTTGTATTATTGTTGTCATAACCATCGTCATCATTATTATTACTATTATCATTATTACTATTATGATTATTATTATTGTTATTAATTCTTATTAGTAATATTATTAAAATTGTTATTATTATGATTATCATCAGAATTCTAATGATGATGATCACTATTATTCTCGTTACTATGATCCAAATAGTTATTATTATAAAGTCCATCACTTCTATTATAGATTGGATCACGAAAGTTTAATTTAATCACAGTGTATATCGTTTCAAATTAAAAAAAAGATTATTCAACCAATGAAAAATTGTAAACAAACTCTGAAATATTTATAAACAGTTCGCATTTTTCTTTATAATTTTCGTTTAAAGTGATTTGTGTATGTTTATATAACTTAAACGTGTATTGTTCAAGAGAAGTACGTGCTTTAATTTTTGTTATATAACCGTTCGAAAAAATAAATAATATTTGAAAAAATGTAAGAATGATCTGAATTTGGAAAATAAAAATTGTATATTGTAACGGTGCCCCACCGTTAGGCCACATTAGTAGGCTAGGGCAGGTAGGGAAGCAAGGAACGGGGGAAAGAGCGTTAAAGGGCTGAAGTGCGAAAGCGGAAAGGGAAAGTAGGGGAACGGGAGAAAGGGCCAAGAGAGCGGCAAATTAGCTTGGGCCAGCGAACGCGCGTGAAGCGAGTTTTTCCTCGTTGCCGTCTCTTTTTGTTTTTTTTCGTTGTTTTGGTGTGTGGAGTTGTGGTGTTAAGTCGATGCCACGGAAAGTGTTGGTGCCGTGATCTGGCTCTGGAACCCGTTGGCAAGGTCAGACCAAGTCCAGGTCTGACGACCTTGATCTCCACACGCAGCCAGTAGGGACGACTACTGGCCTCTGCGAGCTCACGCCAACTGCGCCTAGCTCGGCCTATCCAAGGCATCTACGAGGAGCGATCTCCCCGCCCCGCGTAAGTACCTGCCAACAGGCAGTCTGTTGTAAAGGGTAGCGGCCCTAGATTAGCCCGCGTAGGTCTGCCCGGTTCGCGTTTTCACGCCTCGAGCACGTCGAGCTCGACGTGCGAGAACTACACACACCCGCGAGTAATATTTTGTATTTCATTTTATATTATTTAGTTGAATATATTTCTTATTTTAAACTTGGTCGCGAGTGCTTCCTTTTGTGTGTGCCCGANGTTTTCACGCCTCGAGCACGTCGAGCTCGACGTGCGAGAACTACACACACCCGCGAGTAATATTTTGTATTTCATTTTATATTATTTAGTTGAATATATTTCTTATTTTAAACT
The DNA here is from genome assembly GCF_000648655.2 of Copidosoma floridanum. The sequence continues at coordinate 206,690 of NW_019384181.1, forward strand.
TGGTCGCGAGTGCTTCCTTTTGTGTGTGCCCGATTCCCTAGTATCGTACTAAAGTCATCGCGAGAGGCGACGACGTGCAAGGTCGCCACGATATTCGTCACCACCAGTGTCTCGGAGAGCGAGACCCGCGTATAAAGCTTATCGGAGGTGTCGCTGGGGGTACCCGGGCAACACAGGCCCGGTCGAGGTTGTCAATTCCGCCTCGCTACTTCACATCGGCAGCACCCCGTAACAATATATACTGTGTATACATCTTTTCTTATTACAAAGTTTTTTTTAGGTTCATGCCGAGTAGCCACCACATCCTGTCCCTCTCTGCCCTGCGAAAGCCCACCAGCCTATCATTCAAAATCATGTAAAGTTCTGCTTGTTTCTACGTGACTTAAAAAGAAAGATGCATGCCGATAAAGAGAAATATGCATGCTATAGCAGGCAGGCATGTAAAAAATGCCTATGATACTTGGGCTTGAAAAGTGTGGTTAGCATGTTAAACATGGCAGATGTCTAAATGGCTGATTAGACCTGTATCTGATTGGTTAAATGAGTCTGTTGAAAAGCTCCAAGTAATCGGCACTAGACACAGATCTTATAGTTCTGACAAGGTATAATGGAGTATTAAATTGGCTGTTACTAGCATTAAGTGCTTTAAAGGTTATTTTTTATGTGCAAAAAGTAATCACTTCTTCAAGTTTAGCACACTGCACGTTGAGGTACTATTTATGAAAAAAATTTCTTAACATAATCCTTAACCTTTTTTTATAAAATTGCCAACAAAATTAGTAAAAATATTAGTGATAAAAAGTTAGTACTATTTTTATACATTTTAGACAATTTTGAACATTTTCTTTGTGCATCTCGAGGCTAAATCTGCAATATAACTGATTTCTTATGAATCTCTTCTGCAATGCATTAACAATTCTAATTCCTTTCAAAACACATTATGTAATAAATTACTTTGCTTTAATTTTCAAATACCAACAAAAAAAAAAAAAAAACATTTTAAATGCTGTTTTTTTATCAAGTTTCGGGTGAAACTTAAGCGATTAATAAGTGCAATATTGCTTAACATTATAACCCCAAAATGCCGTTTTTTTGACGTAACCTGCAAAAATTCTAATAGACCTGGCTAAACTTGTAGCATCTTGTAAATGATGTTACTAAAAGTACACTAGAACTTTTTCAAATTTGTTAGACATCTAGAACAAGAGAAACGATCAATAAGAGCAATAGTGCACCACACTTAAATATACAGTTGATTCTGTAAATATACATTATATCTATGTTAACTGTTTAAAGTAAAAGACTTGTAGTTTGTATAACTTAAATTAAATTAAATCATTTACCTTCAGTGGGGGTGGGTGAGCGCAGAAGAGCAATATTCATATATGTATAAAGGCAATATTTGAATATATATGAATAAATGTATATGTGATTATATACATATACACATATATGAAAGTCTTAGAAATATTATCTTGTAGTACCGCTTTATCCTTATTAGACAAGTATCACATGGGAGTAAATGTCGCTTCTGAACTTTCATTACACATAGGTTTTTAATAGATATTTTTGAAACATCTAACGCACACGTATATTTATTGTAGTATAAAAAGCACACACACAAAATTTGAGATCGCTTCACAGTACGGTTTTTTATACGTTGCATTGTAAAAAAATCTTGCAACCTTATGGAAGAATCATACAAAGTTGAACTTGTGAGAAAATCTGTACAAATTTGCTGATTTCTTTTATTTGATAGATTACAAGGAGATAAAGTAATTACATTCTTAAATAAATCCAGGAGTGGTGATCCTATTAAAATCAAAAAGAAGGGGTTGATCATGCATGAAAGCGTATATACAGGTATATACAGACGACGAAAGTAATTGCCAGCGTTGCTGCATATTAGCGGTCCTCTCGTATCTTAGAAGCTTTACCCTGCTAACTTCAATGAACATCCTTAAGTAAAAATCCTACGTAAGTCTTGAATAAAAGATTGTGAAAGTATGAAACGAAATAAAATCAGTAAATATACGCATAGAACGTTGTACGAATAAGCCATTAATAGAAGAAAGACAAAAATAATTATAAACAGCTTGGAATTTTTTTAAAAGTAATGAGGAAAAAAAATTTGTAACAACATTTATTAAATTTTTTCTTTCAAAAGGAACAAATAAACAAAAATAAAGAAAACTTTTATTAATGTATAAAAAAGCAGCTACTAAAAGATATTTCTTCTGAGCTTTGGGAATAACTATTGCATTATGTAAAAAATTAATAGCCAATTCAATATATATCTCATTATTTATCATAATGTATAATTGAACCAAATTAATCAATAAACAGAAAATAAATATTAAAATTAAAAATAAGTTTCAAACCACCCTATAGGAAAGAGACAAAAGTTGAAATGTAAAATGTTTTTTTTGCACGTGCCCTTCAGTGGCGTGGTGTAGCATGGTGGGGTTGGCAAGAAATAATAAGAAATTCACTTTTTTTACAGATTTTCTTTAGGTCACCAATCTAAAATCGTTGATTTTAGATAGCTAAAACTCCAATTTTACGCATGCTTCTATTTCACATATTCAATTAAAAGAATCTCCTTTGAAGTTCGCATAGTGGAAGGTTAGCATATGGAGCGCACAAGGAGCAAAGCCTTTCTTGCGGTCAAGTATATAATAGTGAGGCTTCGCCCCCTGTGGGCTTCACGTGCAAATATTTTAAAATTAGAAAGTTTAATAACTACTTATCTACAAAATAATAAACTTATTAATTACATAATTAAGTTCTGCCAAATGTCACTAAGTTTGTTCTACGTTTCTCAATGATGTTCGTAATATTTCAATATACTTGAAATATACATACATTTATAGTTTCGAATGACAATGTCTTGTTGTATAAACATATATACAACATATACTTAGAATTAAAGTATTCAGAGACGGAAATTATATTGTAAAGGCGTTTATTTGGCACAAAAAGTAAAATAATACGTAACAATAT
>NW_019384181.1:212812-240097 GCF_000648655.2 Copidosoma floridanum
AAATAGGTTATAAGCAATCACATGTTGGCAGACAATTATTATTATTATTTTTACTAATTGTATTATTATATTTTTTATTTTTATTATTCAAATTGTATTATTTCTATATAACACCTGCATCAGAGGCACATCCTTTAAATGGTCTTCATATATTTTTTCTAAATATTATTCTTGTGGCTCAGAGTCGCTGTTAGGGTCTGGGGGTGGTAATGGTTCTGGTATGAGTATACTTTTATTCTCATGAAGGTGGTCTTGCGTGGAATTTATATCGTTGAATGCAACTTACCTGTCCTCACTTTTTTCTTATTTCTACTTTCTCGGTCTTATAAATGTCTGACTTTTTCTTTATTAAGTGGCTTCTTCTTTTTCGTATTTTTATTTGCTTATTTATTTACTGGGTGCAAGTTCAGGGCTGTCCCATTTTTCTGAATTTTTCTTGTTATGTTATGTTGGAAGAAAATAGGTTGATGTAACTACTACTGGTAAATTTGCTGGACGATTGTATAAGGCTACATGTAAAAGTGACAAGTGGTGCCAGCCCTCTCCTTCACCAACTTGCAGACAGCAAATAACAACTAGTGGTTTAAATTACTTATTTAATAGGGTCAAGTGTATATATTCATCATCATCATTTACTATAGGCACGCAAATGCCAGCGTTATTACTGCATAAATATGCTTGAGAAGTGTATACATCCCATGTATACATCCCATTGGTATCCACTTATGCCAGTAATGTTTGTTCGGATCTGAAAATGCTATTCTGTAAGCATTTTCTTAGTAGATTTTTACTTGAAAAAACTTGCTCTTTAAATTTACAACAGTTTTTTATTTTGCGGCTATTGAATTTTACAAAACTTTATTCTAGAATGGCAGCGGATAGCATATGCCAACTATTTTCTCGTTTAATAGCTAGAAGTCTATTACGACTCTCCAGCGCTTCTTTTTACTTGTTTGTACGTTTTTTGGGACAATCCAGATATTTGAGATGTATGGGGATGTAGAGGGTCTCATTATTTGTCGTTGTAATAACTTGTCTATTTTTATTTGCATTTTTTCCTTAGTTTTATAGGTAATATACTCTTTTACAACGATTGGTTTCTCTATTTACGTTATTATTCTGTGCTTAAGTATGTTTGCGGACTTTAGTGGCTCATTGTCTAGGCTGAATACAAAAGAATTATATTCTATAAGATCTTGGATGTTTTTTAATTTTTCTGTGTATAGCTTAAAGTATCAAAATATATACATAAAACAAATTTTCTAAATTAATGTGTACTAAATTATTTCAGTAACATAAATGATATAAGTTTTTTTCCCCTTTATTTTACCACGTACAAATGTTTTTATTATTCAGCAGCTAGTTATGGTTAAGAAAAAACTAATAAAATAATTGTTGTTGCAAAGGTTACTTGGTTTTACGACCTTTGGGGTATATTTGATGTTAAAACATTGCAAAAAAATAAAAACTAAATTGTAATTTTAAATACCAAGGTACAAGTTGTCATATTAATTTTCTTTCTTTAGAGATTCAAATTTAAAATTTAGTCATTTATTTATAAGTATATAATAGCTATTGAAAAAAAATTACTAATTTTGCTGTATTTTTACAATGTACTGTAGGTGGTTTTGGAGTTGTGAGTCATGCCCACTTCCTTGTAGTGCATTTTAAGCATTTTAAGTGGAGTATGGTCCAACTAAAATGACCGTAAAAAAAAGCCATGTATCTTGACTGGAGCATCGAAAATTGATGTTCCTTCGTTTAATCAGAGGTAGTTCTCCATATTGTTAACTTTGCACATGTCAAAAAATTCCTAATATTAAATATAGTTGTCATAAACAAACACTTTTGGTAATGGCATTATTTGCTGGCGTAGTTTTTTGGGAGTAACGTAATAACGTTATAAAATTTTAACCTAGTAAATGCTTTATTCTTGATGCACAGCCAGTGAACAACTATGGTTATCGATATTTTATTTGGAAATATTTAGCAGGCATTGCTACTAGTGGGATAATGTCCCAAATTACGTAATTATATTTGCACCCTTTTCAATTAAATTGTATTTAAGATGTGTTTCACTTTACTTGATGTTAATGAATAATGCTCTCAACAAAAATTGTTGACTTAAGTATTCTACCCTTTCTTCTCTTTTTTTTCAAGGTACTTAATAGGGGATAATAATCATGATAAAAATAAAAACAATAATAATAATATATCTACATGCAATCTTTATACCTCAGTAGCTCGTCATTATATGCACATTTATAGCAAAATAACTGTAAAACAAGCCAAAAAAGGGCTTAGAAAATTGTTAAGTCCCTAAAAAAGCGGCGCACAGTTTTATCACCTCTAAAAGAAGGACTACATGCCGATACTTTTGACTCCAAAAAAAATGAGGCTTTTGCAGATGCACTCAAAATNGTGGCTCATTGTCTAGGCTGAATACAAAAGAATTATATTCTATAAGATCTTGGATGTTTTTTAATTTTTCTGTGTATAGCTTAAAGTATCAAAATTTGTATTTATTTTATTAACTCGTGCCACTATGTCCATTTTTTTTTATCTCCAAAATTTTAATGTCATCGTTATTAATGCTGTTATTGTTTTTTCAACTGAGAGTTTTTTTTATGCTCTCATAATCTATATTTTTATTCGAATTTTTAATATTGAAAAGCTTGGACATGGCTTCGTTCAGATACTTAGCTTTGTCCCCAGTGATACTAAACGGTTCTGCCCCTTGTCTGATTTTACACTTAAAAATATTTACCTCTGGTATTAGTGTTTCAATTTGTTTATTTGTTACAATTATTATCTTCACAAATATTTAAAAACTTTTATTTTTTTCTATAAATTAGTAAAATGAAATGCCCTTTCAATTTTGTAGAGGGACCCAGCTGACTTGTGTGTTGCTACTTTTATCTTTTATGCATGCAAATATTATTTTATTTGACTTCACAAGAATTTTACAATATTTTGTTCCAATTATAGTATTATAATGCCTTGTAATTTCACATAATTTTTTTGGCACTCATAAGGCTATTATGTAGCTTAAAAGTATTCCAGCTATTAACGCCTTTTATTGTAATCGGAAAGTAATCTGAGGCTACTTGCAGAGAAATTATAATTCCATTTAAAGATATTTTAGTCATCCCTAACATGAAATATGATCCGTATGTGACGTTAGTTATTAGGACTTTCTCTCTGCTCTTTATATACGTATCTATAGTAAGATAACTTTCCCTAATAATTGATACATCGGATCCAGTGTCCACATAAAATTTTGCGCTATATAATTGCAGCTGATCACTGCATAACAGTACTGATGGTTTAAAACTTCCTGTATTCGACATGTTTACTGTGTGGTGAGCGAACCTTATGTTTTCATCTATGCTTTTTTGTCAGCTAGCCGTTGGTCCTGAGTCAAATATTCTTTCATCATGTACATTTTCAGACATTTGAAGAGCCTGTTCGGGCTCTGCTTACAGCAGTACTTTAACTCTATATTATTTCGTACACTTTTTCTTGTATAATGTCCCACTAGATTTACGTGTAATGTATATTCCATCTAAATCTGTTAGCTCCTTCTCTTCTTTGGCTGCCTTTCTCTCATTCTTACATGTATGCTCTATCTCTCTTTCTATTCTTGGTGCCCGCTTAGTGCTTGGGTAGTACGATGAGCGTCCTGCAAGTTTAAATGCTCCAAACTATAACTATCTGTTTTTTCATAGGGTGTATTATCTACTCTATTTGAGGATCTGATTGCATAATTAACATTCCTACTGTTGTAATTAAATTTGTTGAAACCCGCATTGTTATGAGAATTCTTTCTGTAATCGTTATTGTAGTTCAAGTTGTGAGTAGGGTAAAAATTATGATTATTAACATTATTCTGGTAATTAAAATTTTCTTCCATTAAGTTTCGGTTATCATTGTGTTGTTGCCCATACACATCACTACAATTCATTCTTCAACTCTTTGCGTGCTCTCTCTATAGTGTGCGACATTCATTTTTTTCGTGCCCTCTGCGTTTGCAGCAAGCATAATTTTTATTCTTTACATTAACTTTATCTTGACTGACGTGCACTGGTTAGACACTTGTCTTTATATCTGGATATTAAATTTCTTCATTTGTTGAGTCTACTACTATTTTTACATACAATATTGTGGTATGATTCTCATATTCAGTGAAGTACAAACAAAATTGGTGATTGCATGCCATTTTTTTTTTGCTCAGTGGTGCTTCGTACTTTTTTCTGCTCGTGTCTGTTTGTTATATTAATAGATGTCTTGACAGTGTACGTGTAAGTGTTGTTTGATTTTTACAGTGTTGTACAGCCTGCGTAGTTAATTCTCTTAGTACATCGTACAGATATGTGAAATATTTGACTTGCGTGGTATCGTTAGGCTAATTGGTGCAGGACCTTTTTTTATCATACGCAGTTTCTCTTTTTTTCAGCCTTTTTCCACTCAGCTAATAATTCTGGATCGTGTTCAATCGTTATTTGTATTGCTTCATTTTCTGTCAGGTTACTTTGTGGGTTAGATTTCAAATTTTTTTAACTGAATTAATCCTAAAATCTATGTTTAGTTCTTATTTTTTATCAAATTCTTCAATTTTTTGGTTATTANATGGCTTCGTTCAGATACTTAGCTTTGTCCCCAGTGATACTAAACGGTTCTGCCCCTTGTCTGATTTTACACTTAAAAATATTTACCATAAATTAACTAGATAAATACAACTAAATATAAGTATAAGATTTGTTAGATACAATTGAATCATAGTGCGTAGCTAGAGGGTGGACAGAGGGGGGCTGGTGGCGTGGGTGCAAAATTATAGGGGGGTGAGGAGGATTAGGCTTAAAGTAAGGGATAAATATGAAGATTTTCACCTTCTTTTGAGAGGGGTTCGAAAGATATTGTAACTTTTAAATAACTAAGTTTTATCTTACAAATGTATTATATATACATATTTTATGAATCTCTTCTGCAATGCATTAACAATTCTAATTCCTTTCAAAACACATTATGTAATAAATTACTTTGCTTTAATTTTCAAATACCAAAAAAAAAAAAAAAAACATTTTAAATGCTGTTTTTTTATCAAGTTTCGGGTGAAACTTAAGCGATTAATAAGTGCAATATTGCTTAACATTATAACCCCAAAATGCCGTTTTTTTGACGTAACCTGCAAAAATTCTAATAGACCTGGCTAAACTTGTAGCATCTTGTAAATGATGTTACTAAAAGTACACTAGAACTTTTTCAAATTTGTTAGACATCTAGAACAAGAGAAACGATCAATAAGAGCAATAGTGCACCACACTTAAATATACAGTTGATTCTGTAAATATACATTATATCTATGTTAACTGTTTAAAGTAAAAGACTTGTAGTTTGTATAACTTAAATTAAATTAAATCATTTACCTTCAGTGGGGGTGGGTGAGCGCAGAAGAGCAATATTCATATATGTATAAAGGCAATATTTGAATATATATGAATAAATGTATATGTGATTATATACATATACACATATATGAAAGTCTTAGAAATATTATCTTGTAGTACCGCTTTATCCTTATTAGACAAGTATCACATGGGAGTAAATGTCGCTTCTGAACTTTCATTACACATAGGTTTTTAATAGATATTTTTGAAACANATTATTATTGTTGTTGTTGTTGTTGCTGCTGCTGTTGTTACAATTGTTATTTTTATTTTTATTTTTATCATTATTATTAAAGCAAAGCTTTTTTTACGCCGTTCTGGGGTTAGAAGTGAACCGGGAAAAATCGACAGTTCGACATGCTTCCTTCCCTCCACTCAATTGCCGCTGCAGCGAAAGGTATGTATACATATATATCTGTTGAGCTGCTGTTGCTGCTACTGTATAAGAGTCGGTCGTACGAGCTTGGAAGCGGTCAAGTTTTGCCGTCTCGAACGCTTCTTTGATCTTTCGTCAACTTCATATATAGAATACAAGTCGTATATGTACTTATACATGCACCCAAACTGAAATAAAAGTTGGCTGCCTGGTTGCCTCTCTAGTATGTGAGACCTTACTGAGGTAGCCTACTGAGGGCATACATAGGCGCGTCAGAGGGCGTGCGCGAGGTACTTATTAGGCGGCAGCCTCAATAAACTACCTTTATCTTATCTCAAGAATTGTATGTTTAGTTTCATGAGCTATAGTTGCAGGATTAATTGTATCGTAAGATTATATACAGGTACAAAATTTAAAAGTGCTGATATTTAATCCTATTTAAATAATTAGTGAGTATTCGTGAGTATTTTTATAAACATAAGACTGACAAAATCAGTTAAGATTAAATTTGTTGTCAACCAAAGTTTCTCAAAGTACCGGTCATAGAATCGAATGTTATTGCTTAAAAAAATAGCCATAAAAATTATTGAAGGTAGTTGCTTCCTAAATTAAAAGTATCTAAAAAGGTACGAAGTTTTCAGCAAAACTAATATAAGCGTCAAGAAATATGTGTAAGAAATTTGAGACCGATTTAGCACGTCGTGATTGAAATATCCTCGTCAAAAATCACTCTTTCAACATTGGAGCAATGGTGCAAATACTATATAGCCCCATTATTTAAAAAAGTGTAACTTACCGCATATCTATAAATAATTGAAAAACTACTGAAAACTACCTTAGATAGTAAAAAAACACATACATTTTTTTGAGAATTGTTTACCACATAGTTTTAAAGTAATAGTAATCAAAAAAGTGCACTTCGTTTGATTTTGGAAAATAACCAAGTAAGTATCGCGTGTGTGGCAACGTCACATTGTCACATAAGTACAAGTAGATAGATGTATTTGTTTATGTACGTATGAGTGTACACAAAGGCATTAACATTTCTCTCTGATATTTTGAATAATGAATGATATATGAACATAATCTTAGAATTGTATATCTATATATACGATTGACCTATATATTAGGAAGTAACTACCTTAAGAACCTCACTTAGATTATAAAAGTTTGATATGCAATAGTTTGTACACCTTAATTCAGCTGTCTGCAATCAAGTCAACTTCATTTGTCATTCAATTGAGTCAACAAATTTTTGTAAAAAAAAAGTAAACTGATGTGTGAGCAGTTCATTTGTATTTATTATTTGATTATTACTTAAACGTAGTTTAAAATGAACTCACACACATCATACACACATATTGTTGATTTGTAATCAACTGTTAGTGACATTTTTAATGTCACATTTACATCTTAATTAATATAGGAATTGATTTATAAAGAAACTAAATATTATTCACTTAAAATGAAGCACGACTTTAGTTTAATTATAATACAATATGTATTCTTATGTGGACATATCTATATTTATAAATCGAAAGGTCGTTAGGTTTTGTCACTTGAGGCAACTTAGGACCTACCAATCGTCTTCTGACGCTGCCAACGTAGGATCTCAGTAGGCTAGAGAGGTAGCCTAAATAGGCTCTACTGATCTCCTACTTACAATTTCTGCTCGGGTAGCTGCATGTACCGTGTATATAGTTTATACTATTTTTCATAAACTTATTTTGTATATTTCTTATTATATTATTTATTTTATTTCAGAACATAATCCTTCCTTACATGTTTGCCAATAAATTGTTAGATATTTGGAACATATGTAAATGTGTGTGTCCTTTAGTATGTATATGAGTGAGCCCACTTACTTTACTGGAAGCATTGATGTTAAATAATGCTCCGTTGCCACATATATAAAGCAGTTTTGCTTTTGTCAGGGGTCCCGAGACCTCTTGCCTGGTTTTTTTTTTTTTTTGCCTATTATGTTAATTACTAATGGGGTTATATTAACCTGTACGTTTGGAAAGACTGTTTCTTTTAGTAATTTATGTAATGGAATAGATGAAAGTTCAATTTGTAAATTTTCTTTGGTATAATGGGTTGTTTCTCTGAAGCCATTAAAGAAGTGTCTATTTCCTCAGTTTTCTTTGGGGGTGAGGGAGTCAGAAAAAAAACGAGAATTTTATAGTCTGTAGTTCGCACTTACCAAGCCATCTCTAAGTATATAAGTTTAGTGGCTTAACTTACAATCATTTTTTCTTATTGTCAATGTAGTCACCTAGTAATGTTAGACTTTCTTTTCAAGATTATTTCTTATTTTATGACATTTGCCACACTCAGTTAGTGTCTGGAAGTTTTTGGCACTTTTTTACACTTTACAATGAGTGATATTAATTTTGTAACTTTTTTTTACTATCATATTCACTGATGATTTTCTTATTTTTTTTTTTTTTTTATTTATTTTTTTTTTTATTCAATACTTTTCGTGCACTAACAAAATAGAAAAAAAATTCGATATGAAAAGTAAATGACAATTTGGTTGGTTGAGTAGCACTGTTGAGTAGCACAATTTCCCTCACTACCTGTATCTTGATTTATTTTTCCTCTTCTACCCTACTTTTTTTTATTTTCCTGCCTTTACGGATCCATCCAAGGAGAGGTGCACAGATGCATAGCTATCGTACGTAACAAGAAATATGAAATTAAAAGAACAGATTGTCAAAACCATAAGCTTAATAGTTTACAGAAAATATGAAAATGCATAAATAATGCTAAAACATAAAATATAAGTATTAGTAATACAGTATGTCTAATGGTATGTATCATTAAAAAAAATATTAAAACTCATTTGGTTTGTTTGGAATCAAATTTTGTTGAGACAAGTTTTTTTTTAAATTGTATTTATGGACCCGTCTGCGCAAACAGAATACACACACGAAACAAAAGGCTAAAGCACTTTAGCATCTTGTTCAAGTAACGAACTTAAAGGTATATTAACAAAAAAAATTTCTCAGATCAGTTTTAACTTAGAAATTAATGGCTTGAGAAAGTTACTTGTGATGTAACAAAAAAAATGTAATGAAAGAGCATTAAGAGTAGCTTAAAAAAGAAAGAAATGAAGAAAAGCGTGGTGTAGACTGGCACAGTACATCCCTCTCACTGCTTAGACTAAAGAAGACTAGTCTTCATATATGAAATAGGTAGCTAGCGTCAGGGTTAGTCAAATACAATAAACCATACATTCGCAACCACATGCATGTGACTTTAATATGGGTAATGCTTTAGCTACTAAGTGTTTGATTATTACGTACTAATGTTAGTGCACTTCTGAGGTGCCAGATCAGGTGGGTATGAGCATGCAACACAAATAAATAAGAAAATGATTATAATAATCATAAGCTTTAATAACAACTAGTATATTAACGATACCAGAAGAAGTCTTCATTTTCTAAACAATATTTACACTGAGTTTTTTAACAAAATAATAAAAAGTATGAATAATTTTTTAACTTGCGTAAAACAATAATATTTTATAAAATGAAAGTAAATGGTAACACTCAGTCTAGGAAAAATAATAAGATATTACTAAGAAGTCAAGTGTCACTGAGTATCACTACTAAGTTTATAAGCACTGAGTATATCTTCATACACTTGAGTAGATATAATAGTGAAAGTGTCGGTGTGCACTTCATTGCCTATGTGTGCATGTATGTGTGTATAACTGTAGAGAATGTATCTGTGTGAGAGAGTTTGAACTAAGTACTGTTATGAAATGAGTTTTCACTGAATTTAAAACAGCATTAACCATAAAACGCTTGATTGTAACACTGTTGCAGTAAAAGCACAAATGAAATATAAGTGGTTATGGTGAGCTTTATCTACTGTATTATGAGTCTTTCTGTGATTGATAGATTATATTAATCTCACAATACGTGTGTTATGTGAGCATATTTTTTGTATGAAACTTACTCTATGAGCATATAAAATTTTAACAGTATGTTATTGATACTGATATGGCATAGATGATTAATAATTTAATATGCTGAGTTCAACTTGAACTAACAGTGCATACTGATCAACTAGCTTCAAATACCATTTGAAGTGAGTTTGAGCATTAACTGCGTTTGAGAGCTAGTTGCCAACTGAAAATTATGAGTATACATAACGGTAGGTGATGAAAAAACGCGCAAACAGCAAAAGCAGACCAATCACATATGCCAGCGTGTTAGAAAAGTGCGTGCAACTAGAAACCATTGAAAGTTAGTCACGGTTGTATTTCATGAGCCATGCAGTGCTGCCATTCTATCTATTGTGGAAAAGTGCGCGTAATTCGAATAAACACTGCTGCTTTCAAGATTCTGAACAAATAGTAACAACAACAACAACAACAACAACAGAAATAACAACAACAATAGCAACAACAACTGCCGAAATAATTCAGTAAAGGTTGGCAGTCTTGAGAGGCAGTGGATGCAGCATATAGGGAGCCAGTGCCGCGGAGAATGGCCATGGACTGCAAGAGCCTCAGGCACCGACGTCGACGTTGAGTCTGCCGTTGGGCGAGTTGCCCGTGTCCTCCATCGTCATGTGGGGCTGCACGTGCTGATTGTGCTGATGCTATTGTTTCTCACTTAAGAGGTTATGGCTGGCAGTGGACTCGATCTCGGTGCTGTTCGAGGTTAGAGGTGTGGCCGTTGGACTACGTGGCGAGTGAACCTCGGCTTTGAAGCTGCTCGAAAAAACTTTATGTAATGAAAGAGCATAAAGCGTAGGTTAGAGAAAGAAGAAATAAAAAAAAGCATGGCGTAGACTGACACAGTACGTTCATCTCACTGCTTAGGCTGAGGAAGACAAGTCTTCATACATGAAATAGGTAGCTATCGTCATGGTTAGTCAAATACACTGAACCATACATTGGCAATCGCATGCATGTGACTTCAATATGGGTAATGCTTTAGCTACTAAGAAGAACATTCTAACTATCTTATATGTAGTTGTGTACGAAATAAAGACTAAGTATGCAAGCATAAAGCTTTTATAAATGCAAAAAGTTGAATACTAAGTATGCATATCTCCAAGGTAGGCTACTCAATATTTTTCCCGCAGTTTTAATTACTTAAGAATCAGCTGGATCGTACAATATTTTGCAAAGCAATTGAATGGCGCTAAAAAAATAGTGTGGGGTTAGGTGTCTTACGGGCATTTATCCAAAAATCACATTATGTTACAAGAACTTATTCTACTACAACTTTATAATATGTACATCTTCATGTGCCTACATTTACGTACTTACATACATTAATACATGCATACCAGGTTAGCCCCCGTTAACGCTTCACAAGCCAACCCCCTATTATCAGTGTTAAATAATTAATCATAATTATTTGCCTTTATTATCCGGTAAAACTGGATGTTTGTGGGTTTGGGTCTCACACTCTCTAACGGGCCGTGGGAGAGGCAGACAGTCCAGCTATTTATTTGTATATCGGAAAAAAAGAAGGAAAGTATTAGGGTGCAGTCTCATAGTACGAAATAGAGCTCCGCAATAGACTGTCTACAATAGAAACAGCCAATCAGACCTATTGCGAACGTTCGAGCTATTGTGAACGATTGAGGTTCTGTGGATTGCGAAAAATTTTATATTTTCGTGCAAGACTGCAGTATGCAACTGTCACAAAGTTTTGAGGTTATGTATAGTAATACTCTGCTAAGAGAATCGGATTGAACCAAAAGTTGTTTGGACAAATCTAAAATAAAATGAATGAATCACCTAACATCAATGCAGCCAATTTGACAATCTCTGCACGCATTCTGAAGTAATTAAAAAATAAACAAGGATCAGTACTTTGTTGTCTTTCTTCGCATCCATTTTTTGTATATTACTACCAGCTGCAATACGTTTCACGGATTTTTTTTTCTAAAAGGAGATGGGGTTTTCACTTAAATGGTTACCAAATTTAGTATGGTCTTCTGATTTTCGTGTCAGACATTCTACACAAAGCTCCAAAAATGTACCAACAAAAACAAACAATCACCTTTGATCAGCTTATTATGTTATTCTATTTCCGAGAGACAAAGTTTGCTGTGGTCCCATATGCAGAAAAGACCGATGCGTAACTCATTTAGGCCTGTAAGTGCGAGTGAGAAAGAGATGCCTTGAATCTCTTACTCGTACTCGCGGGCCTAAATGAGTTACGCATTGGTCTTCCCTGCTCATGGGACCATAGTGAACTTTGCCTCTCCAAAAAAAAGGTCGGCAATAGCTCTGATTGGCTGTTTCTATTGCGGACAGTATATTGCGGAGCTCTATCTCCTATCATGGGATTGCACCCTAAGGCTATGTAAAATATGTGTGTCAACGTACCTTTTATCTTAGCAGTTTCAATTCTGTACGATCCCTCAGCACCCCCTTTTTTTGTATTATTAATTTTAATTTGGTATTCAACAATGAGGTATTCTACACTATTTGTTATACCTTTTTGTTTTATTTAGTATTATGATGAATTATAATAGCTCAGATTGAAATATTAGGATTTATTAATTGTATTTTGGGATTCAATTAATAATTTAGGATCACACTCGATGAGCGGTGGCAGGCTACTGATTAATATGCCACGAGAAGGAATGCACCTTGCTCGAAGCTTTAGTCGAAACTTCGTTGTCTTACATGCTATGGGGCCGGTACTCGCTGACTTTATGTGGTTAGGCTTAGTTGCTGGCTTCGGTTGTTACTTGACACTTCCGAGAGCTACGAAGTACACAGTTAGCTTTCTTAGGTGACGACTTTTATTCAGGATGTCAGGATGACTTTTTTAAGAGTCTTGAAATTTTATCACTAAGGAAAAATAAATTTATTCGTTCAAGTCATCATCTGACAGCCTCTCCTTCATAAAACTATTACCGTCTTCAGTGAATGCATAAATATACTTATTTAACATAGTGTTGTGGTTCATCTAATTTCAACCTTTAAGCGTTATACAAAATAAGGTTATAAACTAAATTACAAATTTAGATATCAATTGCTAAAAACTTATTTCTAACAAGGAAACATGATTTGTATTGGGTTGACGATTTAGGCATTGGATAATGAAATGGTTTTATTAGGTTTGTTCATAGGTATGTAAGTTAAGATATATTTATACTTCCATACAAAGGAAGGTTTCATTCTTCTTTCTATTTCCACTTTTGTCATTTGTCTTTTATTCTTTCATGTGTTTTTATTTGCATCACCTTTCAACGTTAGTTCACGTAAATCTTAGAGATTAGTGTTCTGCCCTGTTCTACAACACATATCGTGGTACCAGTGATATTTGACGAGACTGATATTTTTTTTGCTAATATTTTATCTCATTTCCATGACAATTTAAGCTGTACACAATATATTATGCAATTGTAAATTACATTTATATACACGATTTCTACATGGCGTATGTATTGTTACGCCTTGTTCTTGGTTTTGAGTCCGTTCATTGTTAGCATACTGAGCTCCATGATTTTAAAGTTCATTATTTGCCCTGATGTAGCTCCTTCAGTGCAATACGTGACAAATGCCATGTATAAATCCTCACCATTATCTCTCGTGGCTTAAAGTTTCATGTAACTTATATCATCAAGCGGGCAAAGACTACTTGAAAGATACTTGGTCCACTCGTTGGTGGTAATTACGAACGGTACATTCATTATAAGCTCTGGTGGTTATTTTCCAGTCATGCCGCTTGAAGTATCTACAACTAGTGGCATATTTATTGTAGTTGTAGATGTCATTGTGTTGGCGATGGCATTAGCCTCTTTTTGTTAACTTGTAATGCAATTCATAACTATCTCCCGCATTGTCTCAGCTTCATCTTCCGTATCATATTTGATATGAGCAGGTACAATGTACTTTCCGTCTTGAGACTTGTGGGAAAAATACATATCTTGTATACCATACAGATATTAGAGAAACTCTGTAAGGTATTTAGTATTATAAGGTTTCTTTATTAGGACATTAATTTCCCTATTTGTACGTTTTACTCGTACGAAGTCAAAAATAGCTATTTCTTTTTATTCGTCGCATGTTTTGATCGTCGTAGTTTTTTTTTTAATCTAGACTATAATTAGAATATGAGTGAATTTGAATTTGATACATATAACTAGTGACATCTATTATGCAGCATAAACACTATGAGTGCAAGGTGATATATATATATATATACTTTGTATAGTGATACAGTTAGGACAGACAGAACATGGCCGATGCCACGCACGCACACTCTCATAGAATCTCTTGGTACCATGTGAAAGGAGATCTTTTAATCTTGATTTAACTTTACTTCTATTGGTTAATATGTTAATTTAAGTGTTAACGAGTGTAATATTATTGATCCACTATCTTCTAGTACATTTATTTAACATGGTAGCCGAGTCCATGGTTAATATTGCTCTTTTTTAATTTTCCCGTGTTGCTTTGGTCACCCGTGAGAATTAATAACTACGGATTCAAGTGAAAGTGTCGATCCAACACTTACGAAGTTAAAAGATAGTGTTAATCCAACACTTATTAAGAATTTAAGAAAAAGTTACGTGAAAATGCCAAGAAAAGTATTTGTAATAAAAAATGACAGATGAAGTGGAAATTTCGGTGTTTGATGGAAAAGATTTTAAGTACTGGAAAAGGAGAATCACAATGATCCTGAAATTAAAGAAATGGGACGTAGTAGCAACGAGAGCCATGACAAGGGTGTTTAAAGAAGAAGAGTGGATCAGAAAGGTCTTGAAGGTAATCAATCAATAATATATATTGAGATTTGAATGATCAGTCAGAGTTCGTGAAGGGCAAGGAGATGGGGTACAAGATAATACAGAAATTTGATGAAATGTACTTTAAGGAGTCTACTGCACTACAAATTTGTGTAAGAAAAAAGTTGAAAAATTGAAGTTAAAAGACTTAAAAAATTCAAGTACATTTTTCGCTGAGTTTGAAGTGTTCATTAATGAATAAAAAGTGCTGGTAAAAGTATGACTAAAAAAGTAAATTAAGCTTCCTGATGAAAATGCTCCCAAGTTCATTAGGTTCTACTAATAACCTAATCGTTAAACAATCTGATCAAACAGTTGAATTCGTAAAAAGTAAAATAAAAATTTTTGAGTTAAAAGAAAAGGAAGATAGAAGCAGAAACAGTTCAAGTGTGCTTAAAATTGAAAGAAAAAAAAATTGAGCATATTCCAAGTACGGAAAAAAATGGATACTGCAAGGCACAATGAGCGAGAACAAGACAAAGCGGTAATTCATGGGAACAAGATGGTGCGCAGAAGCGACAAGGTGGGTGCCAACGACAACAACAGCAGCAGTGGAAATATCGTGAAGGCTGAGGCAGAGGTCGTTGAGGTGGAAGAGGCTCTAGTCAACATTGTCGAGGAGGTGGTTGGCAGCAAAAAATATAAGGGCATCAAAATGAAGGTGGTAATGTGAGTAGTTTTAATGCCAAATTTAGAGAAATACCTAATGTGGCGCGTGTTAAAGTAAATAGCTGTGTTAGTAAGGTTAAATAGTTACTTTATAGTGGTTGCTTGGATTATGTTATAAAGAATGATCGATATTCTTATAAATCTGTGGAATCAAAGGAATCTGTAAATGTTAAAGTAGATGATGGTCGTTCTTTGAAAGTAATAAAAGTTGGTAATTTTAGGCTCAAGTATAATGTTTATGGTTTAAGTAAAATAGATGAAATGAGAAATTTTTTTTTTTTTCAAAGATATGAATAGAAATTTAATAAGTGATGGTTAAAGCAAATAAGATTGTATCGGTAGGAAGTATGTCAAAAATTTTTGATCAAAATGGAAATTTAATTGCATTTGCTATTGAAAATAACAATATTTATCATATGACAAGGAAAATTACGTATAGCAAGTCGAATTAAATGGCAAAAAATAAGTTAACAAAACAGAAAAAATTGCATAGAACACTAGGTCACGTAAATTTTGATTATTTAAAAACAATGTGTGATAAACAAAGGCTTGATGGTTTATCCAGGGAGTAGAAACTGATTATTTGAAATGTAGAATTTTTTTAAATAATAAAATGCATAATTTACCATTTAATAATAACAGAACGAGGGCCAAAGATATTTAAAAAAATTGAATGTACCAATTTAAATCGATTTTATAGCACTACTGGTTTGAATGGCAAGAAATATTTTTTGAGTTTTATCGATGACTACAGTAAAGTAGCTAAAATGTGTTGTATTAAATAAAAATATCAAGTCTACAATTTTTTGGTTGACTATGTGAATTTAATTGAAAGTAAGATAGAAAAAAAGATAAGAAGATTAAGATATAACAATGGAAAGGAATACATAAGGAAGAATATAAGTAATTGTGCAAGTGAAAAAGGTACTTCTATTGAACCGTGTCCACCTAATAAACGTAAATTGAATGGACTGGCAGAAAAATATACTGAACATATTATGGATATGTCTAGGTTTTTATTAGAAGAAGCAAGAGCTTATAATAGATTTCGGCCAGAAATAGTTATAACAGTAGCTTATTTACAAAACAAAACTATTACTAATACTGTTAAATAGAATAAAACACTTTTTGCAATTATGTTTGGAAAAAGGTCTAGTATAAAACATTGAAAAATGTATGGAAGTAGAGTTTTTGTGAAAACACTAGAGGAAGAGAAAAATTTAAAATGAGACAAGAAAGCAGACACAAGAATTTTTTTAGGTTATGAAAATGTTGTTTAAAGTGTTCTGATAAATAATAAAATAGTAGTTGCAACACATGTTGAGAGCGTCGAAGATGGCACAGATTATATTGGTTCAAAATAAGAAAATGATATAGTAAAAATTAGTTTAAATAAAAACAAAGTTAAAATCATAAATGGTGATTTAAGTACAAACGAAAATGATGAAAATAAAAATTTAAATTTAAGACGGTCAAGTAGGGAAGAAAGAGAGCCTGATAGATGCAGAGATAAAAATTTTTTACAGAGTAATATTTATATAAATTATGCAAATTCTGAGATCAGGATTTCAGATCCTTACACTGATCATCAGATTCTTATACTGATGCGATGAATAATAGTGAGTCTGAAAATTGGAAAAAGGTGGTGGATAGAAAAAGAGATTGTTTAACCAAAAATAAGACTTGGATTTCTGTAAATAAACCAAATCATAAGAGAACTTGGCTTATACTAAAAAAGCTAACGATGCTTTTAAAGCAAGGTTAGTGTTAAGAGGATACTAGCATAATCATTTAATTGGTAATACTTTTTTATCAGTTGCAAGAATGCAAGCTTTAAAAATTCTCTTTACTTACTGTTGTCAAAATAATTTGAATATTTAACAAATGGATGTCAAAACAGCGTTTTTGAACGGTAAAATCAAATCTGAAGTATATGTAAAATAGCCAGAAGGCTATGAAGATGGCTATAATAAAGTATTAGAATTAGATAAAGCGTTGTATGGATTAATTGATAGCCTAAGAGCTTAGTATAAATGTTTTGATACTTATTTCAAAAGTTTTAATTTTAAAAGAGGCAAAAATGATTGTTGCTTATATATCTTAAATGACAAAAATTGTAATGTATATTAATGAGTATTTATTCGGGTATAAGCATCAATTATGACTATAAAAATGGAAAAATGACATTCGATCAGAAAAACTATATTCAAACGTTAGCGAGGAAGTATCATATTAAAAATTTAAAATTGTATGTGCTTCCTATGAAACAAAATTTGAAATTAAAAGCAGCGCCATCAGTGTATGATGATATTAAGTTTAAAAACTTAATTGGAGCACTTCTTTATGTAATTTCGGGAACTAGACCTGACATTAGCTTTAATATAAGTTAATGAAGTAAATTTTTAAATAGTTATAATAAAACACATTTTAAATATGCTTTGAGAATTTTAAAATATTTATTTTTAACGAAGGATTTATAAAAAGTTTATAAAAATGAAGTAATCATATTGTTGATTACTTTGTCGATGCTGATTGGGCTGGTGATATAACTGATAAAAAATCAACGACAGGCTATGTAATAAGAATATATGGAAATGTCATTTATTGGAAATCCAGAAAACAGAATAGTGTCACAAAATCATCAACAGGAGCAAAGTTTGTAGCGTTGTCTAAATGTGTGACTGAATTTAAAGTTATAAAAGACTAAATGCTTAATTTAAATATTGAAGTTTGCAATCCAATAAAAGTGTATAATGATAATTCTGGTGCGATTAGTATAGGTTTGGAAAATTTACTAAAAAGTCTAAATATATTAAAATATATTATCACTTTGTAAACGAAAATAATGCAACACACGAAATTGATACTGTAAAAGTTGATTCAGAAGAAAATATAGCAGATTTTTTACCAAAGTCTTAGGCAAAAAAAAGTTTGAAAGATTTAGAAATATGTTGAATATAAAGAAGTTTAAGATACTAAAATTAAGATTGTAATATATATTTAAAGAGGCATGTTAAAATATCAGTAAATTTATTTTTGATACATATATTTAGTGCCATCTACTATGCGTACAAGATGGTATGTATATGTACTTTGTATAGTGACACAGTTAGGATGGATATAACATGGCTATTGCCGCACACGCACGCTCTTGTAGAGTCTCTTGGTACCATAAGGAAGGGCATCTTGTAATCCTAACAGATCTTTATTTCAGTTATCAAATAAATTAACTTAAATGTTAGTAAGTATAGAATTATTGATTCACTACCTTCTAGTATATTTATTTAACAACTAAAATGGTCTAGATATAGGCGGCTGCTGGTTAATTAGCATGTATTTTGTCATAGGCACATTGCAAGGTGTTTTATTCGTTAACGCTTTTGGAGGTACCAATATTGGTATCTCTTCTTTTATGGTATGAAATGTCATTAGTTGTGATCCCATTGGCAACGATCTAGCTACATCAGTGGCCTCTGATAGTGCGTAGTATATGGCCCCGTAGCTTGTGTATGAAACATAGGACTGCTCTTGTATGGCTTGAACCATGCCATTTCGTTATTATAAGTGTTTTAATTCTTGTTTGTTCATAGGACCCTTGATGATAAGGTTGAGACAACATACAGTGACGATGGTGTCTTTATCTCCGTCATTTTATGTAATCTGTAAACGTAAATATGATAGGTGTTATGATGATTATTGATTTATACAAGTATATGTATAAGAACTCTTGTAGTATATTTCTTTGTGTTAAAAAATGTAATGATTCGTAGGTTATGTGTCAAATGTAAATATGAAAATAAAAATATGTTTACAAAACGTTTAAATGATGAGCAGGGAATACATGAATGGGTGCAATAATTACTTATCATTCTATGTCAAAATGTTTTTGGATTCATCATTGAAATAAGTAATATTAATGCATGCTAAGACTCAATATTAGAAAATTTTTCGATACAGTAACATGCAGCTGTAATAAAATATAACATGTATTTAAGTTTTAGAGCCTCACAGTTTTTTTTTTTTTTAATACGCAAAATTTACAACCATAGATTTTTTATTGTAGATCTTAAAGATAGAACTAGACAGTAAAGACAAAAAGAAAAATAAATGTGATATCTGTATCTTACTAATATATAAAGCAAAGTCGCTAAAAGTCGAGTCAGTGCTTATAGCCTCAGACATAAGTAAACCATTTATAGTAACAACCGATGCATTCAACTATGCCATCGAAGCAATTCTAAGCCAAGAAACAATAGGCTCAGATCACCCTTGTGAATACGCGTCTAGATTTTTGAAAGGAAGCGAATTATGGTACCCGACATACGATAAGGAATTGTTGGCAATAGTGTATGCCAAAGAGAAACATAGACCATATTTGTTCGGTCATAAATATACAGTTGTAATGGACCACGAGCCTCTCAACCATTTTCACACATCAAAAAAGCTGGACTTAAGATTAACAAGGTTGAAGGCTGAACTTCGAGGATATGAGTTCAACGTTGTTTACAGATCTGGACTAATGAACAAGGTACCGGATGCCCTGTCTTGTAATCCAATAATAAAAGAAGGGAAGAAAACTCCAGAACTGCCATGCTGAGAGCTATATGAGCACACAAAAACAAGAAAGGGACAATCACGAAAACGTAAAAGCGCCACCAGCACGCATATAGAAGATGCGTACAAGGAAATAGAGGAATTAAATACGAAAGAACAAGAAAGAAAAAGTAGAGACATTTGACTTAGACGAGTCAGACAAAAAAGTAGTCAGGAAAAAACCCGGAAATCTTGTAGTAAGTGAACACATGTCAAGCACCAACAGTAACAGTGATAAAGATACAGGACCAGGATGAGAGGTAACAGAAAAACCAAAAGATAAGATAGATAAGGAAATCCTTATAGTGGTAAACGTTAAAAAACAAATTTTGTCGCAATGACCAGTGGACATTAAACTAGCGTGCACGCGCAACGAGAAAAAGATGGAAAAAGAGATAAAAATAACGAGCACACCATTTATAAACGAGGCTATCACAGAGAAAATACAACACAGAACTCGTAAACGTCAATTGGAAAAACTACATAGGAAAATTCCAGATTCTTCTATCTCCGCTGAGCAACCGCACAACTCAAAGGAAATTATTATTGTGCATTGTGATTCATCCGCATCAACGCAGAGAAAACTCGAGCCAGCCGAACATAAAGGATTCCAATTAGCACAAAATAGCGATGCAGCAGAAAGATCAGAAAAAGAAAGAGAGCGGAAAGCTAGGATTGTAATAGGGGAAATGGCAGCAGCAGTGGCACCTGGAGTAGACGAAGAAGATAAAAGAAAATCGGAAGATAAAAGGGGGGTATATGAACAGAGAGATAGCAGAGCCAAAGACACGCAGCAGATAGATGGAAGGGGAATGAAAATTACCGGACTAAGCCGAACGGCACCGAATGATCATGGGATTCAGTGACCACCAGATACACAAAAACTCGAAGGCGAAAACAAAAATTATAATAATAACAGAGGCCTAATAACCAATTTAAAGCCAATACTTAATGAATTAACCAACCGATTTCGAGCAAAGGTCCTAATTGACGTTAAAAAAAAAAAAATTAGCCGGGGAAGAAGGAATACGAATCGATGTATGGGAAACCGTCAATACACCGATTGTGATAAACGACGAAGAAGATGTAAAGACTCGAGTATCAGGGACTCAATGCACAGAACCTCACAAATGGCTAAGAATGATCGATGTCCCTAGAGATAGCAGCTGTCTGTTCTATTGCCTAATACTCCTGTACGGGTTGGCTGAATCAACTGACGAACTTAGGGTACTACACGAGTCAAAATAGATACCAACACTTCATGGAGGGAAAGACGCAGAATTGAAGCACATACATCTTGAAGCCAACACTACCAAGCCCTCCTAGAGGAAATCAGTAGCGATGCCTCGCCTAAAAATAATAATAAAAATCAAGACGATGACCCCGAGGAACAGGAACCTCGAGATAACACGGAAGAAAATCTTGAAGGAGACAGAAACGAACAATATGTAAACAAACGAGATGGAGAAAATGACGGAGAGGACGCATGGGATAGGGTGAGTGGCGAAAAAGGTGAGAAAGGAATAAAGGGAGAATGCTAATAAAGATCGCAGCATGCCCCCACCTAAATCTTCACCACCACTGAACACTAACACTAAACGAGACTCTCTTTTACCGTACAGTGACTGGGGTCTAAATAAAGCGTTAATAGAAGAAAGCAACGATAGTCCTGGTGAGGAAAGGAAAATTTTTGGCAAAGCTGGCACAATGAAAAGTATAGAGTATGTAGAACACAATTGCCACGTAACATACCTCAATGGGCTCCACGCAGACTCCGCCCCATTCAAAAAAATGAAAAAAATCGAAGATCAACCGTTCAGGTATATCGACAACCTAGCATTCATTACAATAACAGACGATATTTTGGGTACAGAGACCATCAACGCGCTATACGAGCAAGGTTATTTAAATCCAGTAGTTATGAATAACGAGACAAAGGCAGTTGGTGACGTTATGCTATTCAAAATATAGAAAGTATGCGTTATTCGGATGTACGCAAAAACTTACTTCAAGGATTCAGTACTAAGATCCGACTTAAGGAAATGCGTGATAGCCCTTAGATCACTTGTAATGGTGAACAAATTAAAAACAATAGGATTGGTAAGAGATGTAGCGATACTAAATCTTAACCAACGGTTGTACGTAGTCAATCAATTTGAGAAAATTCTCAAAGGAATAAAAATAAGTGCTACGTTATACACAAATACATTAGTAGTGTAACCAGTAGACCAAAGATGTAAATTAATGAAGGAATATCATAAATCAGCAGTAGGAGTACACTGGGGTATTAATAAATCATATAGCAAAATAGCGTAAGACTTCTATTGGTGAAACATGACGTCAGACGTATGGCAGTACGTACTCGGCTGCTTATCATGCCGAACGAAAAAGCTAGTGAGAGTAAAAATGAAACAGGCTATGGTAATCACTGACACGTCGATCAGACCATTCGAAAATATATTGATAGACTTCTTTGGACCAATAAATAAACCATCAGCTTAAAGCGATACACACATTATATCAATACAAGATTGGCCAAGTAAATACATAGTGCTGGCCCCCGTCCAGATAGTGACGGCAGAGGAAACAGTAAGAGCCCTAACGGAAAAATTCATATCACACTTCAGAGCCCCAGAAAAATTATTATTGGATAGGGGGACATACTTCATGAACAGAACCATGGAGGAATTCGGCAAAAAATTTAATTTAAAAAAATTCAGGAGTACGGCTTACCATCCACAAAGCAATAGTGTGATCGAGCGTATGCACCACGTCTTGACAGAATATTTAAAAGCATACGTCAGCCAAATCGAGCAATAGGATAAGGTATTACCACTGTGCGCACTGGAATACAACACGTCAGAGCATGAGAGCACAGGCTACTTCCCATACGAGCTCGTATTCAGCCAACGTGCAAAACTTCCGTCAAGCTTCAATGAGCTGTTAAAAGTACATATATACACAGACTTGCTAGAGCAAATAACAGGAAATCTCACACAACTACGAACTCTGGCAGCAATGACACAGACACAAAATAAGTACAGATCAAAATACTATTACGACAGGAAACTAAATACACCGTTCTTCATGGAAGAAGAAATGGTATATGTACATTAAAAAAACCGTCCAAAGGGAAGTACGACGACTAGTTCGAGGGGCCATATGGAATAACTGGCATAAATTACAAAAATCACAACGTAAAATTACAGAGAGACAACGTAATATGCGTAGTAAATGTAGACGAAATCAAAAAGTCGTGTATATTAAAATCCTCTCATCCAGCGGAAAACGAAAAAAAAATAGGGCAAGATACTACGGAATATACACTTTTATAATAAATACTTTACCACAGAATAAATACTTTTCATTTTTCGTGGCCCTTGGACGTGCCGTGACAGAATAACGAATTATATAAAAGGGAAATATAAAATCAGTAATAAATGTGCAACCAACAGACGTTTAGGCAATTAAACACCAACCTCCCCTTCTAAAAAAACACTATTGATATAAAACGTACAAAAAAAATTTTTATTAATTAAATTTAACAATTTTTCCCTCGGACGTGCCACAAAAGAATTGACATCGGCAGAAGCGGGTTAACAAACAATAATGCGAAAAAAAAACAGAACCTTATATATGTACACTGTTAAAGGTGAGAAATCACAACAATAACATGCAAACGATATGGGAACAAAACATAGACCATACAAGATACGCATGTGGCATTTTCTAACGAAAAATGTAACAAAAAAGTTTTTATAATAATAATAAGAATAATGTAACAAATAGCAATAACAGTAACAATAATGATAACAATCACCATAAAGTAATAAAAAGGTAGCGTCACCAAAACAAAAGCGAGACGCTTAAATTAACGAAAAATTATATAACACGTATAAACATGACTAAAATAAGGCCGTAAGCATTGAACACGCAGGGTTGAACAAACAAACAAACAAAAATCGAAATTTAGAGAGGAGCCCAAACAGAAAATCGATCAGATTTTAGGTAATGCAAACTCACTATTCGTTATTACTGGATATCGTGATCTTCTAAAGCAATCACATCCATGGTGTTTAAAGACCACCCCTTCCTTCTCGAAGGTAATCAAAGAGCACTCCACTATCTTCAAAAATTCCATGAAGATCCTTCCCTAGGCATGAACCCGGAGCAATTGAAAGCAGTTCTCGTAACCCAACGGAAGCCCATGGACTGCGAAATGAACTCCCTTAGCTGACGCTAGTATCCAGGAGAAGACAAAAAAGCAACACATGGAAATCCACAAAAAAAAAAAAAAAATTTGAAGGTGGGAAAAGTGGTTGAGTAGTCACCCAATAACCCATCCAGGCAAACATGGTGGGGACAGCACGCAAAATAGAGCGTACGAATCGACAAAAAGCTGCAATACAAGCTAGCAAAAAGGGAGAGAAGACAGTGGAATTAATAATTGCAGTGAATGGGCGCCACCACCGTCGGATCATTGAAATCAAAAAGGCTCTTTCATAACTTTCTTCTATGCATGACACATAAGAATGGAAAGAAGCAAGTGAGAGAATTTTACGAACAAGAAATCGGACTAAACCAATATAAACCAACTGACCCTCTGGTATAAGATTGACAATCTTTCCGCACTTGCCGCTGTTGGAGTGTAATAATAATTAAATATATTGATAAAGTGTACTTATTCGATTACCAAAGAGAATGCAAAAAAAATATTAAAATGCAAACAGCAAAGTAGAAAAAAAGAATAATTAAATGGAAGGAAGGGAGCGAGAGAATTTCACAAGCAGGAAATTAGACTAGACCATTTAAGCCAATTGAGCTTCTGGCATAAGATTCACAATCTTTCCAGACTTGCCTCTGTTGGAGTGTAATAATAATTAAATATATTGATAAAGTGTACTTATTCAATTACCAAAGACAATGAGGAAATATAAACGGAAAAAACAGCAAATTAGAAAAAAATAAATTTAAAAAAGAACAACAAATTGGAAAAAAACAATAATATCAAAGTAAGAAAAAAATCAAACATACAGTAACAAGGAAGCGTAGCCGTTTAAGGATAGCAGGGAGTAAATATATGNACAAAATTATGTCACTTAAAAATTTTCACAATATTTGTTTTTTCGTGCAAAGAAAATAGCCTCACTTTTAATTCTTGACGATATAGTGGAATCATGCTATGATGTTTAAGCGTTCCCTTAATCGTTGTTGCTCTAAAAAATCTCTCTCACACTAATTTTCTTTCTTCTTCGTAATCGTCATTTGTCGAACAACAACAAGTAATATTTGGCAGGGATTCTATAGCTCAATCAAAAAGTTCTCGTGGCGTTCGAATGGGATTGTTAATTCTTTGAAGATTGCTCCGAAAGCTAGTCGTTTTACAGTCCCACCTATTTTGTCGCATGTCCCCTTTCCATGTGAAGTAGAGAAAAAATGGCACTCTGCTGCTATTTTAAAAATTTTAAAGTGATAAGTGAGATTAATAAAGATATTTTTATTTGTATACTACCCACTCGCACCATAAGAGATGTGTATTATTTTATCAACACACGGTAAATTTATATTAATAAATTCAGTCTACTGCTTTTTATATAGATGTACGGCACTAAAGTCGTAAAGTAGGCATTCAGAAATGCAAGCAGAACTTGAAATTCTTAACTCATTCCAGTCATTCCTATAATAAATTGAAAATAGGTATAAGGTGGCCTGATCGTTGTTCCAATGTATACCCTAAACCTAATTTTGGATGATGAAAGCATAATTTTCTGAGAAGTTGCAAATTACGATACACTCGTTTTTTCTCAGTTTATTTTTTATCTCATTTAGAAAATCTCTTTGTTTGTTACCCAAAAATTAATGAATCAAAAGTTTTTGCGAACCTTTCCTTAACTTCTGTAAAAATTTATCAACTGGAGATATAAGGGTCTGCGATGAGGTTCTTTTAAAATTATTTTACAGTCATCTGGTATGAAGTATTTTTAAATTACTTTATCTAATTCTCTGTTTATGGTTACAATGCAAATAGAACGCAAAGACCAGCTTAAAATAAATAATTAATTATTTAAAAGTATTGCTGATTTTTTCGTGTGTTTGATTATCTTGTTACTTCTAAATTATAAAAATAATCGTGTTTCAATATTTTATCTTAAAATTCAATGTGTTCATATTTTCGATTAGGTAACTTTTCGATTGAAGATTGTTGACAAAAAAACGCGAAATAAGAAACTTTTTTGTTTCACTCATCAATTTCAAACTGGAAATAAGGGGTTGGGGCACGGAACATGCAGGGAGTGGAGACTCACTAGTATATATATATTTGTTCCAGTATAAATGTTTGTTTGGCACATGCATGTACAATAAAATTATAGTACATTTTATAGGTGTACGCCTGCCGACTAAACGATAAGTGTACTATGTGTAATGACCAGAAACTCAAGTAAAAAAGTGCAACTAAGCGCACATACATGTTACCCTCTGCTTTGAGCTAGGAAGGAAGTATATGGCGCAGGGGTTTTTGACATAGCATGTGTGGCTATACATTTACATTTCTGTGCAAGCATCGTCTAGTGTACGGTGTATGATTGAAGGCGTTTTCTGCACAGAGAAGGAGTATCTGATATATAATTTGGCATTTTTTTTCTCTTTAGATTAGAAGATTAGAAAAGAGTACGATAATTTACGATTAAACACTGTAATAATAAATCTTATACACTTGTGTGCTTATAAGTAATATTCTACTTACGCGTTTATATGTTCTCAAGGGCCCCTAAATGATTTTTGTTCCATGAAAACAATTAATTCATCAAATCGGGTATTTTCTTGAATTTTTAAATTAATGCATTTCTGCTAAGCGTTTGTTTCTGAATTGTAAAAATTATTTTTCTGAAGCGTTCATACTATATATGATTCATATTTGATTTTTCTGTTAATGTAGTGTTTGGGTAATGAAAATTGTAGCAATAATATCATTGTTTTTTAATAGAATTGATTTTTTTTCTAAAAAAATTTTCTCAGATCATAGTTTTTGTACATAAGGTTTTTTTTCTACTTCTTTTGTTTTTCTTTCTACCCGTCCACGTAAGAAAATTCATAAGCTGGTATTATTTGCACTTAATCTTTAATTGTATACTTTTTTATTTATTTATGATATTATTGTGTTTTTATAAATTAAGAAAAGATCGCTCTAATAAGCGAATCCTGGATTTAGATTGTACACTGTTGAAGCCGGACTAAGAGAACGAACTGCTTTGACAAGCAGATTCAGGCTAGGAATAGATAGACCACTTTAGTTAGCAGATCTGATGTTAAGGAGTATATCTGTATGTGTCGTATATAAGTTCAGTAATTTTCATCTTTTTACTCTTATTTAATAAGTTATGTTGTTTTATATTATTATTTTATTATTAATAATGATAACAATCA
>NW_019384181.1:240664-294601 GCF_000648655.2 Copidosoma floridanum
TTATTTATAGATGTAACAAAATTTTCATGTACAAGTAAAACTTTTTTTACAGTTTCATAACAAAATTATGTCACTTAAAAATTTTCACAATATTTGTTTTTTCGTTCGAAGAAAACAGCCTTGCTTCTAATTATTAAAAATGTGTAACAAGAAACCAAGTCAACATCATGATTGCTGAATATTTATTTATAGATGTATCAAAATTTTTATGTACAAGTAAATCTTTTTTTACAGTTTCATATTAAAATTATGTCACTTAAAAATTTTCACAATATTTGTTTTTTCGTGCAAAGAAAATAGCCTCACTTTTAATTCTTGACGATATAGTGGAATCATGCTATGATGTTTAAGCGTTCCCTTAATCGTTGTTGCTCTAAAAAATCTCTCTCACACTAATTTTCTTTCTTCTTCGTAATCGTCATTTGTCGAACAACAACAAGTAATATTTGGCAGGGATTCTATAGCTCAATCAAAAAGTTCTCGTGGCGTTCGAATGGGATTGTTAATTCTTTGAAGATTGCTCCGAAAGCTAGTCGTTTTACAGTCCCACCTATTTTGTCGCATGTCCCCTTTCCATGTGAAGTAGAGAAAAAATGGCACTCTGCTGCTATTTTAAAAATTTTAAAGTGATAAGTGAGATTAATAAAGATATTTTTATTTGTATACTACCCACTCGCACCATAAGAGATGTGTATTATTTTATCAACACACGGTAAATTTATATTAATAAATTCAGTCTACTGCTTTTTATATAGATGTACGGCACTAAAGTCGTAAAGTAGGCATTCAGAAATGCAAGCAGAACTTGAAATTCTTAACTCATTCCAGTCATTCCTATAATAAATTGAAAATAGGTATAAGGTGGCCTGATCGTTGTTCCAATGTATACCCTAAACCTAATTTTGGATGATGAAAGCATAATTTTCTGAGAAGTTGCAAATTACGATACACTCGTTTTTTCTCAGTTTATTTTTTATCTCATTTAGAAAATCTCTTTGTTTGTTACCCAAAAATTAATGAATCAAAAGTTTTTGCGAACCTTTCCTTAACTTCTGTAAAAATTTATCAACTGGAGATATAAGGGTCTGCGATGAGGTTCTTTTAACCGTGACCTATTGCTTGTAGGTAACAATTTCAATACATTTTTCTTTAAAAATTTCCTTCAGTTGCTCAATAACATTCGTCACGCGCGGGTACTCCTTACAAGAATTTGAATAACAATAAGTCATTTTGTTTTTGCATACCATACGATCCAAACAATTCTTATAATTCATCAAAGGCAGCTCAGAACCGGAAATAAGTGATTTAAAATCGGCACCACTCACTAATAAACTAACATTTTTATGTATAGGACATACACAAACAGAGTGAGTATCAGAAGCACCTGTCAAAACACAATATTTTGGCCTTAAGCTAGCAAACTTTAAGAAACTATATTTCATAGTTTGATACGTACTAGTAAAAATTTCATACGATTCTTTTACATTATTTAATACCAGTCTTTTTTAAATAAGTACTGATTTTTTGTCTACTTTTATCGAAACGTAATCTTTTTTTCCAGGCATATAATGAGTGTAGTCGACAGACTGGTACAAGCTAACAATTGTATCGATAACATTATCATCGAGAGATAAATGTTGTTTTGGGTTTGAATCCCCAATTAATCCCTTATCTTGAGCAATATTTTTTTCTATGCTTATCATGTGACAAGTTGCGAAAGGTAATGGGCCCTTAATTTTTTTATAAGGCCACGATCGAAAAAATGTCAAAATTTTAATTTTATGAACGCGGTCGGACGAAGTATTAACTATGTTACAAAGCACTTATTTTCGAGGACTCTTTGTCATCTGCTTCAAGGTCATCTGGATCATCTTGGCTCAAATTAAAAATTTTTTTATCAATTACGGACGATATTCGTTTTTATTTTTCTTTAAAATACCTTTTTAACGACAGTTTTTGTTTTTGGTGCGCGATGATCCTAAGAAGCTTAATTCTTTTAAAAAAAAATCCACTCGTTTACATTGCAAAGTTTAACTCCCGAAAATCCAGATGTACCGTCACTACTCCCAACTTTTATATCAGATTCTTTACTTGAAGAATTCGCCGTTTCTAGCGTCTAAAAAAAAATTAGACTAAAACGTCGGCATAAAATTCTACGAGCGGTTAGGTATGTCTGAACTCGATATAATAATCAAAATATTGTACGTACCAATTCTGGTAGTTCATTTTCACTATCTTTTGTATCTTCTTTTTCCAACTTTGGTCACTTTAAGCGGCAAAAAGAACAAATTTTTCGTTGTAATGCATCTGAGAAAATTGCCAAGTCTAGTTTCAAAAGTTGGTTTTCATTAACTGTCCTCAAATCAAAAGTGTTTGTTGTTGGATGTTTGAGATTAAAAGGATTAATACATCTGTCTGATCGATAACTAGTATTTTGCATTTTACGTGCCTCTTTCCGTGGCATTGTTACAAAGTCAAAATTTATTTAACTTTAAATTACAGCGAGTGAGAATATGTCTTGGTAGAGGACCAAAATAAACGCACAGCTGATCCAATAGCCAACGAACTTGTAGTACGGGGAGCGTATGCGAGTAGCGTGGGTAATACTTTGAATTATAGATCGTACTGTAGGCAGGCTTCCCCGCGAAATTTTAAAATTCCAAAAAATCAAACAGATGAAGAATCTATTGTCTATATAAAAGCAGACAATTGAGCAATCATTATCTATTAATTGTGTTTTGGAATTGAATTAATGATTTAGAACCACACTCAATGAGCGGTGGCAGGAAACTGACTAAAATGCCGCACGAAGGTATATACCTTGCGCAAAGCTTTAGTCAAAACTTCTTTGCCTTACATGAAGTAAGACTGGTACTTACTGACTTTATGTGTTTAGGCTTAGCAGTTTGCTTCGGTTGACATTAAACATTTCCGAGAGCCTCGAAGTAAGTACATACCCAGCTTTGCTAGGTGATGACTTTGATTAAGGATGATTTTTGTAAGAGTCTTGAAATGGTATCATTAGTAAAAAATAAATTAATTCATGCTGGTCGTCACTTAACAATCAGCTTATGCTTTAACTATTTTACTTTACAAATACAATAAAGTTTTTTTTTTTTTTTAATTCTGAGTTGAAATTTAGTGCTTTCTAATTTTTGAAAGTATCAAAAAGTAACAAGCTACTACTCTGGAAGGATAAAATAAATAATTCATTAGAGAATCCTACAATTATTTAAGGTGTTATTACTCACTATTAAAAGAAACAATGTAGTTTCACCGCATAAATATCTACATGGTTTTATCAATAGTTGACCTTGTAGTTCTTCTCTTAAAATGCCACAAGGATCTTAAAAATCATGTAGTTTTCCTGAAAATCAGATGGAAGAAGTGCTTCCTTGTGTTCAAATAACAACTTAAAACATTTTAATATTGTAGGTGATACAATATTTTTTAGTTAAAATTTGTCTTCTATAAAAATAACTAAATTTTTATCTTTCATACAAATTCGAACCTTCTACAGAATTTTTGAAGCCTCTATTTTTTACGTGTTTAATTCAGAAAAAAATTGAAATTTTTTGCTGTTCGAAATTAGCAATACATAACTTCTATTGTTGGGACAGAACGTTATAACTACCTCACATAAAGGTTATATTACACTTCACGTTAGAACATCATGGGAAGGAAATGAAGGAGAAAATTTTTTCATTAAATTTGTTAGTAAAAATATGCATTTAATTAATAGTAAAGATTCAAATTGCGTTTTTAAGATCAGAATAAGCATGTTAAAAAATTCTGCTTTCGGCTTCTGAAGTCATAAAAATTACATAATTTTCTAATTTATTCTTCTTAAATAAGAAAAAAAATATGGACTAATAGAGCTTAGGTAGTATAAGACAACGACAGTTTTTTTTAAATTCTGACAAACTATTTAAAAAAAGATCTCGAAAGTAAAAAATAGTATTTTTTTTACTTAACTATCTGAATATTTTAAAAGTTTAATAGAAAATAAAAATGTGCCTAGCAGCTTATGGTAACTTCTCATTTATAGAATTTTTAAGCATAGATTTTATGACTGAACGTAAATAGTGCAAGGGATGTATCATTAAAAAATTGCAAACGATAATTAACGAACATCCATATACATGTGTTTAATCGTAGAATAAAAACTTATCCTTGAAAAAGTTATTAAGCTGTAATATCGCAATATTAATTGCACATTTTTAAATAGAAAATTGGTTTCTACTTTATCTACCTAAAATGCCTTAAATTGAGCAGACTCCATAATAAATGTGTGAGAGTGGCTGTAATATTTTCTAATAATAACTTAAATTATTTATTTCTAATTTCTAGTGGAAAAAAAAAAAAAAATTTTTTTCTATTTTAAATGCATAAAAAAGGCTTACAAAATTCTATGGATAGTTAAAATAAGTGTGAAAGATAAAAATTCAGTTGTTTTTATACAAAATAATCTTTGATTGAAAAATATGATTTTATCATTTAATTACGAGGGAGCACTCTTTACATCAATTAGACTATGATTTTCAGAGTTTAGAACATACATTTTCAATCGTGTTTCTTGTAGTGTAGTTAGTTTTCATACGATATCCATGTATAGTAAGAAAGAATTTTTTATCAGTTGATAATCGTGAAAATAAGATAGTGTATGCCGATCTTATACTTCTTTTCTAAATCTTGATTTGGTGGATGAAATGCTTACCAAGAGTTTGAGGATATAAATCGTACAAAAAAAATTGTCTATAGAAGTATGTAACAGTGTAAGACAAACATTCTTAGTCAAAAACAACGAGGTATTAAAAAACTACACGGTTTTTAAACATCACGTCATTTTAAGGACCATGTGATTTTGGAAGCTATGTAGTATTTTAAGACAAAAACTACGTTGTTTCTTTGAATGGAGGGCCTTAACACTCAATTTAGAAGTAACACTGTACTTATGTCTTAACAACCATTTAAGTTGGAGATGGATTTTATACAAATAAAACATTGAAATTTTTTTTGGAAAAATGCAATAGTTATGATTGTTATAATAAGACTTGTTTGAAAAATAGTATTAACTATTTTTTTTTAATGTCATAAGTAGGCGTTGCAACACTTTGGCTTGTTACAACAAACCCCCACTAACTTGATAGGAGCTTTCCATGATAAGGAAAAGGCGAGGCATGTGGGGTGGGGAGCGTACCTCACCACGGTTGGCTTCCCCT
The DNA here is from genome assembly GCF_000648655.2 of Copidosoma floridanum. Next base: position 245,887 of record NW_019384181.1, read on the forward strand.
TCCAACTTTATGCGTGGAGTGAGGGCTCTCCCACATTTTGTTACTAGAAAGGCTAAAATTTCTCTCTCTCCCTCTCTCTCTCTCTCTCTCTCTCTCTCTCTCTCTCTCTCTCTTGGTATGAGTATTCTTCTTATAATAATAGTCTTTTCCAATAGGAAAAGTCTAAAAATTTTTTAATGAAATCCTGATATCATAATAACTGTAAGGATATGGTGTGAATTTTAGGTCAGTAACAACAAAGGTAAGTACGTTTATTAATTTATTTTAGAATTTAAAGCTTTTACAAGAGCAACTGTACGAAATAATGCAAGATTGTATACAAAATTGCATACATAATCTTCTGTTAAATGTTCGCACTTCGTCGTATCTATAGACACGACTTTTTCATACATACTCTCTAAATCTAAATCATTCGTATCTCTTACAATTTGCCTTACAATATCAGGTCCATAATAATTGATTTGCACTTCATGCATACTACAACCTTTTTCTGAAATATAATCTATAAATTTCTGTACAACAGTAGGTATCAAATCCGACGAATCACTCAGTACGCGTAAATTACAATTAATACATTTGATAATAAATTCGCTTAAAAGATCAAAGGTTACCTTTTTTAGAACTAAAATACAATAGTATTGCTTCGCAATACTACCACTCATACCTTGTTTTCGTCCTTCTTTAAGCTCAATAGCCTTATTGTTATAAATCACAGTTAACTTCAGAGACCAGTTGGAGCCATAAAATTTGATGTCCTGCAAGTTGCTGTTGTCCGTGGTACAATACTTCTAAATGTCTGTAAACGCCAATATGAATTAGTTCTTATCCAAAATTTTGAAAGGATTCCCTTCGAAGTCTGTGTTTAATAGATAAACTACAGGTTTCCAATCATTGTCAAATAATTTCTTATATTTCAGACCAACTAAGGCTTTTTTGCCAAATGATTTATTCAGCGTAAAAAGCTTGAAAAAATCTGCGAAGGTAACTGTTGATACTGCTTCACGCTTAAGAGATCGATTGCCACCAACTTCCTAACCCCCTTTTTCTTGAACTCTATTTTTCTGTTTAATTGTATTGATGGTATGACGATCAATTAGAGACAAATGACTGATACGACTTTTTTATACTAGTCGTAGGTCAAAAGAGACAGGGACCTTTGGAGCTCGTAAGTCACGTTGTAGCATGAAAAATTGCGTCGACAATACGTCGAGGAGAACGTTAATTAAAACAAGTATCATCGTGTATCGCGTGTGGATAAGAACGCTAAGTATGAAACTTCTTACAAACTATGAACATTTAGAAGTAGGATCGCAAAACGCTGACATCGTTTATTTTTTAAATGCATAATAGTGTAACATTAGGATCTACCACTAGACGTTCAGGAATGCGCAGACTGCAAATTACAAACATGTTTCTGGATAGACTTATATCAGAGATTGTTTACGGCAACTTTTTTGTAAGCATTTTACTAGATATTTTACCAGCTGACACCGAGCTTCTCAAATTATTTTTTGCTACACCCCAATGAAATGAAACGTCTGGCAATTTCTTTATTCTTTTTTAGATCAGCGGAAAAATTATCGAGAAATTTTTGAAAATCCAAACCGTTGCTCATGTAAAGGTATTATTTGCACTTAATCTTTAATTGTATACTTTTTTATTTATTTATGATATTATTGTGTTTTTATAAATTAAGAAAAGATCGCTCTAATAAGCGAATCCTGGATTTAGATTGTACACTGTTGAAGCCGGACTAAGAGAACGAACTGCTTTGNTTTACTAGATATTTTACCAGCTGACACCGAGCTTCTCAAATTATTTTTTGCTACACCCCAATGAAATGAAACGTCTGGCAATTTCTTTATTCTTTTTTAGATCAGCGGAAAAATTATCGAGAAATTTTTGAAAATCCAAACCGTTGCTCATGTAAAACAAAAACATAAAAAAACCAGTGGACAGTGGGTGCTTGGGTACCCAAGTATAAAGTTATGTTTCTCTAAAATTCTATGGCAAACAATATAATTTTGAGTATAACAGTACCTTCAATGAAACAATATTGTGTACGAAGGTGGTGCAATTATCGTGGTAATAAGTATACCTACGTTGATTGGGTGTGATTTTAACTAATATGTAATGAGTTAATGATTAAAAACAGTATATTATGGCACAATACAAAAAAAGTAATAAATAGGCTGGCTAGTCCACGACTGTGTGTTTTCATCAAATCTTCCGGTGATTTTAGAACAACAGTCTACTCCCTGCGCTGATTACATCGGTAACGTCACGCTCCCATCTATCAAGTACGAACCCACACTTATTTCTCGTCCATATTTAATACCCAAAATATAATTGTACATAGAAAATTGAGAAAAATCATCCTGTAATATAGTTTTCTTCAATAGGGTAGTATTACATGCCAGTGAATGTCCCTTCAAGACATTCATCACACATAGGTTTTTTTGACAGATATTATTCAAACGTCAAACGTATATTGAAATAGCATAAAAAATACCCACGAACAATGCCGCTCGTTTGACTCTACTATTATTTTATACATGATACATTAAAAAACATGAATATTTAAAACGTCAACATATGAAAAAATAACATCAAATGTCATTTATACGATTTGTAGGAATCTCCTAATTTTTTGGGTACAAAAGATTACTTTTAAAAAAACGTATCGAATTCTTCAAACAGACCCACAAATTAAATTTTTAATAAATTTAGAAAGAGAGGATAAGGTGTGCGTGAAAGCATGTATATGAGTACATCCATATAAGAAAAAGAGTTGCTAGCTTTACTCTACACATTAGCGTTCCTGTCATTTCTCTGAACTTTCCCCCACAAACTATGTGAAGAACGTCCTTAAATCAAAAAACCACTTGAATCACGNTTTTTTATAATTTTTGAAAATTTTTAAAAAATATGAAAGAATTGTATTAAAAATCATTTACTTACTGTAAAAGTAACAAATTAAGTACGTAGGAATAAATGTTTATTAATGGATGAGAAGGAGGTTCTGCTAAAATATACTAATTGCCTTGTTTTTTAAAAAAACAAAAAAAAAAATGATTTTAGTAAGGGAATTGTTTCTTTATTTAATTTATAACCAAACCAAATAAATTAATGTACGTTAAATAAAAGTTTCTGTGAAAACTAAGTAAAAAACTGTAAGATAAAATAAAGTAATTCATTTTTCTATGTTGAGCCTGCTGATAGTAGAGTAAGTAAGGGCTGTGCTAGAAAGTAAGAAGTCAAATAGGGGGTTCAAATCTCTTAAGAAATTTTTCTTTTTTTTTTTTCTTTTTTTTTTTTAAAGTTTCAAAAAAAAGAAACAAAATTCATAAAATTTAAAATTTGTGGCATGGTGATGTGGTGTGGCATCATGTAGTGTAGAGAAAACCGGAAGTACGTCACGAGGGGCGGGGCTGAGGGGGAGAATGAAGCAAAATCGACTTCCATTACACTTTTTTTCAAGGTCAAAATCTGAAATTTTTGATTTACCCCCATGCATAATGCGCCTATAGAAGTATAACTTCAAAAATTGACAACACACTTCTGTAGATGTGCTTTGTAACGGTTTATCATTTAAACGCAGTTTTTTACAATTTTTACGAAATTGATTAATGTGCTGCGGTACATAAGGTTGAATACCATAGCTATTGAAATATAAACTATTATAATGTGCATAAACGTATAAAGCAACCCAATGCTTACCTAGTTTTGTATGATCATCAGTGTTAACGACGAGTGCTGCTGGTTTCGTCCACACCCATGGGATCTGCATTGTGATTTGCAACAGGATTTAAAGTATCTGTAGGCTGTCCATTACATTCGCAGAGCCAAGATTTCAGTTTATGAGCGTTATTTAAGGCACACTAAAATTTTTAATTATTTTTTTTTTAATACGTGATGCATACAACACACTTTCGATGACTAATCTCTTAAAATATGCCATCTCGTATTCCAAATTTATAACTTGACAAAGAGCTGTTTTATGTTAATCGTACAACTTTTTGCAACTTCTGACGTACATTTTTCTTGCTCTTCTTTCAATAACATTAAAAATTTTAAAAACTGATTTCAAAAGTACTTCACCCTCAAAGAAATCAAGTCCATGATGATGTCGGGATCACCAAATATTTTGTAGTTGCGCCTTCTTACTCAATTTTTGCAAGCGACAAGGAGGTGTCACTATCCAATGTACAAAAAAGTTATTGTTTAAAGAAACGATAGCAGCTTCTTTTGGCGCCATTACGTCTTTTTTCACTTAAAAACACTGAATGTTGACTATGAGGTCCATTGCGATTTATGAATGGTTGAGCGTACCAATAGAAACTAAACCGAGAGACGATTGTCGTGTCCGAGCAGTAAGTGTCAGTATATGTAGTTAGTGGTGCCATCTAGCCGCTAAAGTTGACCATGATTTGACGTGACACATCGATTTTGAGGATATTCTCGTATTCGGTATACACTATACACTTAACAGTCGAAGTTATAGCGTCGGCAAATTGAACGTTCAATCTAACACTACTGTGTTTAATTAGGTCCCAATGAGGACATTCATTGGCCAATAAATCTGTTGTTAAATCGGAAGCAAAGAGGCACTAACCGTTGGGATAAGCTTCGCGATCAATGTGATCTTCTTTACGGAGAAAGTGAACGCCAATACCCGACAACAAGGTACGATAAGAATCTACGTATAAATTATTCGTTTTAAAGTCTGGCTTTAATGGTTTGGGAGGAACTTGAACACCGTCAATGTACGAACAAAGAAAATTATTATTGGAATGATAGAAACTAAACGTATTAATAGTGCGATTGTCATTATAAGCTCAATTTTTAACGAAACTGACGATTATTGCGCCAATAACTGGCGCAAAATAATACTATCTAAAGTTTCGCCGTAAATACCACTATGCATCGTCACAGCTCCCACTTTGACATGAGTGAGCGGATGTTTTGCTGTGCTCTTTGACAAAGCTTTAGTATGGGCTAACAAAACTGATGGACTTATTTTTACGCATTTAACTAAAAGTTTTGCTCCTTTGCTGCAAACGGAAACCAAGTTCGAAGTGTCTATGAGACAAAATGCATCGCGAGATCTTACTAATCGCATTCTCACCTCGACACCATTGATGAGTAATTTTTCCTGATTTCATACATCGCAATGAAAATGACCAATCAGATCAATTGATTTCTTTGCTGGTAGTAATAGTCATCACTTGACGAGCCCCACGTTGGCATCCAACACATCGTCCATCTTTGTCGCCGTATCGTCGCACCAGACGGCACTGGTTAAGTTTGATGATTTTGCCATAGGTCCGTAACTCAATAAAGTTTACAAATACGCTCTGTAAGCGTACGCATTGTAAGAATGTGATACAGGTTTTGGATTGAAAAATACATCGACTTGGTTGAATAACAAATTCATAAAATTATTTATCGTTCCTACTTTTGTGATTTTAGATGCTATATCAGTATTTACTTCTTCATCTTCATCAACAGCAAACTTAACACAAAAACTGAGCATCGTGTCTGCCAGATCAATGTATTCATCACCATTACCTAGTACAAGAAATTCGATCGGTGAATTATCCGTGAGCGATGATATCAGCTTGTATTGAATCTAGGGCGATCCCTTGATAAGGGTTTTAGTCGGTGGAGAATCAAACAAAAGAAGCTCAGACTTTAGGCACTTGCATGAGTGACTGTGTAAAAAGTTATTATTAGGAAATTTGACTTTCAAAAATATCTTTTGCAGTTCTCTGACCCTTTTCCTTTATTCTTTTTATTGCTCTCTTTTTCTTTTTTCTATCTTGCTTGTGCGTTTTCTAAATTTCTTTCTTTTTATTCTTACGCCAATCGTGCCTTAACTGCACAGTTCTTCGAAGCAATTGCAACTGAAATAGCTCGTCGAGTCGGCCAACTTTATATCCCAAATCTTCCATAAGTTTGTCCAATTTTTCTTCGGCTTTTCTCTTTAGCGTATTACCAGACTCCATTACACGAGTGCAAAATGTCTCTTTAAGAGGTATATTTCTAGTGGTGACGTCAGATATAATGTTCATACCTGTACAAACAGCTTCTTTACAACAGCTTTGGCACCTCGTTTAATGAGTGGTAAAACTCATCGAAATACTCTGGCAAGAAAAAATCCCTCCGTGTCCTCGTTAATAGTGAGTCCCAACGTAATGCGTTCAACACCTCTTCCGCCGTTTTTATGAATTGTGGCCAGACTTCCACTACCACCACTTTGTGCGATAAAGTAGTGGTCGTAGGAATCCATAATTTTTAATCGATTTGTTTAAAGTAAAGCGTTACTATCAGCGTCTTAAGGTCGAATGGTATAGGTCTACCAATGGGATCCCTTAGATCGATTTCAATGTTGTGAAAAGAGTTACATAATAGTCGTTTATACATAAGTGGTGCAAAAACTTTATTTTTGACACAACCATACGCATTGCCTTGCAGGTACAACGACACCACCCGCAACAAACTTGATTGAACGTCTCCTACAATGTATCTTCACAGATGTTGCTTTGGATCGTGAGCATCGACGGTAAAGCATTTGTTCAATTCGCTGGATGCACTGATTGAGTTTAATTATTTTTCAAGAAAAGACTTGTTGCACTTGTTACATCCAGAGTTAATACGAAATAACATACTATTTCATTATATTCGAAATTGATTGAAAAATCCCCAGAAGGATTAATTTTGGAATTCGTTAACTTACTGTCACAATTAAACTTGTATTTGGCGTTCTTATATTGCTGATGCGAGCTTTCATCATCACTGACCCAAAAACTCAATTGCACTTGTCAGAAAAATACGATTTGTACTGTTGTATTGTTATTTCTTAATATATATAATCATAACATGTAACATTATCATGCAAGCCTACTGTTTTGCTGTCAACGCCATCTGCAAGAACATCGCTCATTGGTTGACCTAATTCAATCAAAGGCCTCTTTTACTCGCTCTGATGCTATAAAAACTCACTATCAAGAGGAAAAATGGCTCTCTTCACGTCTGTCACCTGTCTTCCAAAGTTTTAGTCAACTTTTGACTATCGCAACTCGTGAGTACCTTATACATGAAAGGCATAACGTGTTGGCTGAGGCAACTCGAGTGCGTATCAAGAACATCAATAGTATCGGACTACGCTAAAGAGTAAGATACAGCGAAGGAGGCCCACCGAAAGTGGTTCCAGTGATAGTAAAGAAAGCAAAAATTGCAACATCCTACTGTCCACGAACTCATTTGTAAAGTTTATGGAAACACTAAAGGTTACCACACGAAGAATTATTGAACTCCGAAACAGCAGTAACAACAATCAGTGATAGATGTAAGTTTTCCATTAGTAACATAATTAACGCTGAACCTTTTCAAAGTGATCCGAGTGAATTGTATTTAAAATAACAAATTATTGATAAATTTCTTTAATAAGAAACATATTAATTAAAATTACCCATTTTATTAAAATAATGATCGTTTGCATAAACGTATAAAGCAACCCAATGCTTACCTAGTTTTGTATGATCATCAGTGTTAACGACGAGTGCTGCTGGTTTCGTCCACACCCATGGGATCTGCATTGTGATTTGCAACAGGATTTAAAGTATCTGTAGGCTGTCCATTACATTCGCAGAGCCAAGATTTCAGTTTANATGAAAAAAAAAAATTGCTATTGATAATTACATATACTATGTATGAATAATTAAGAAAAAAATAAATAAATAAAAATACCCGGGAATAGTGGAGAAAACTTGTCAATGGACGACTCTCTGATACAACAGTTTTTAAATGTTTTACAAGGATTTAGTACGACTAACTTTTAACTAAATTGAAAGATGACAAACTCAAGATAACAGAAAAACCACAGCTTGGAAAATGAGCACTACAAACGTTTATTAATGGTTTACCTGACTTGTGAGAATAACCTATAGCACTTTCGAAACCCAAAGATATCCACAAAGCTTTAGAAGCTACTTTACTTACAAAATGCACTTGCCCACCAGTATACAATCAGGCCAAGTACGTTTACAAGGCCGTACTCACAACCTCTACTTCTACGACTCCTGAATCTTCAGTACTGAATGTTACCAAAATTCCTATTCCTGTCTCTACTCAATTCGACCACCAAAAAAAAACATCAGTTTTAACGACCCATTGACTTACAATAGAAATTCGTTTCCGCAAACGTACGATAAAAATGATGTCAAAATGACTCAACCAAAATTCGATGAGTATGGTTAAAAATTTGTACATCCCGCACTTAGCTACTCACCTCAACGACAATCAAGTACTCCGCCACGAAGCCGTACACCACCACCACCCTGGAAGAATCAACCTTATTACTATTATTACTCTTCGAATTTCCAAGAATTTCCATATTTTCAACCACCACCCTTTTATCCCCCTTACTACCCACGAATGTATTATCCCTATCCTCATATTCAAGGCTATACTTACCATTAACAAGCTTCATTTCAATACTACAAGTAGAAGCAATACTAAAATTATAATTAAAAACGATACTGAGACTTTCGCCCTAACTTGAAAAAAAACGAAAACGAGACTCGCAAGTTGGACGCGACTGTGAGTTTGGATCCGGTGACACGTCCAAAATTAATAATGGCAATGAAATCTACAGAGCCTTCCGTGCAATATAAATAGAAAATTTACCAACAGTTAAGTAACGTTGCGAAACATTTTGGAAAGATTCAGAACTTTTTATATTAGATTCAGGCGCAGAAGTAAATTTTATCAGTGATAACGCATTAAAGAATGGCACATATATTAATTGTGATAATAGAATTGAATTAGAAGGAATAGCTCCACAGCAAATATACATTCTACATACCGTAACGATAAATTTATTCGATAAAAATCATGAATTTCACGTTATGAGTCCAGAATCGCCAATAAATAATGCATATATTTTTTGATATCTGTTCTTTACACAAGAAAACGCTAGAATAGATTATGGATTAAATGCATTGATAGTAGAAAGCAGACCAATAAAACCTATACCTTTCCTTTACTGAGATAATAAAATCAACTCTATGAAATTGATTAAAAAACAAGAAAAACCATTAAGATTAAAAACTAAACAAAGTTTCAAAACAACTTTAAAAGAATTTAATTTTCCATTTCATAATGAAGATAAAATACCCACACTCTCACGCGATACTATTTATTATAATTTCCGAGGATTTAAAGTAAATAAAAGCAGAAGTTATAATTTACCAGCCAGAACAAGAGTAGCTATTAAACTACCAACTAGAAACAAGATCACCAGCCATGCTTATCTTCGTCGAATTACTACCGTACCAGGAATGTATATAGGCGAGGTGGTAGTAGATTGCAAAGAAGGTCACTGTTGTACAATAGCTATAATCACAAGAGATAAGCCAACAAAAATAGAAATACCCGTGCAAGAACTTGAGCCTTTTAATGTCATGAAATCTGAAGGCTTTTTTCACACTGACTTTGAAGAAAAGGATTTAAACAACATAAAAGATCGCATTGGATTTCTAATGGATATGCTAAAAATACTTTATTACTTAAAAGGTAGTCTATCAGAAATAAGAGAAATTGTAGAAAAATACACTCACTTATTTCACATTCCAGGCGACTCAGCTCCTCGTACTTCTATTATCATACATAAAGTACCTACGACAGACGACCGTCCTGTAAATGTCAAAGAATACCGCTACCCCTAGCGTTACACCAAGAAATTAAAACTCAAATAGAAAAATTATTAGCAGACGGTACAATCATAAAATTAAACAGCCCTTGCAGTAGTCTTTTCTAGATAGTACGCAAGAACCAAGGACCTGATAGAACAAAAAGATGCAGATAAGTAAAAAATTACCGTAAACTAAACGAAAAAACCATCCCTAATGCTTATTCACTACCAATTATTACATTACTAATATTAAAGCAAATTGGAGGCTCAAATAATTTCTCCATTTTTGATCTAGCAAGTAAATTCCATCAAATAGAAGTTGACCCTGCAGATAGACATAAGACTGCTTTTAGCACACCTAACGGTCATTATGAATATGTATGAATGCCATTCGGACTATGCAATGCACCTACAACATTTCAACGACTAATGGACGTAATTTTATCAGGACTGCAAGCATTAAGCTATTAATATTTCTTGATGAAATAATTGTATGTCCAAAGACTTTAAAAGATCATGTGACAAAAATCACTCAGTTATTTAAAAAACTTTCGAAACCAAAGTTAAAATTACAACTTGACAAATGTGAATTGTTACTGCCCGAAGTTATTTAATTAGGTCATAGAATAAATAACTACAAAGTCAAACCAGATTTTTAAAAATTGGGAGCTGTAGAAAAATTTCTGAAACCAAAAAATCAAACGAATGATAGACAATTTTTAGTACTAGTGAACTATTACCATTGTTTTGTCAAGAATTTTGCAGAAATTGTTAAAAACTCTAAAAAAGGCTGAAAGAAATGATTTAACTACAGAAAAAGAATGCTTAGCAGTAGTTGTAGCAGTCCAATACTTTTGACATTACTTACACAGTAGAAAATTTACGGCTCACAAAGATCATGAACCACTATCCTGGATTAAGTCTATCAAAGATCCTATGAGTAGGCTAAATAGATGGACAGCAAGACTCCGAGGTTATAGCTATACTTATAAACACAAACCTGGTGGACTAACGCGGATGCCTTATCAAGAAATCCAATAGAATGGAATGAAGACGAAAGTGATAAAGATAATTCTTTGGAGAAAGAAATATTATTAAAAGCTTGTTTGCTATCTATAAAACCTAAACAAACTAAAACTTCGATAGCTCACCAAAATATGTCATAAATCAATCAATCTCATTCCGATACCATTGAAAGTATACAATCAGCACCTTAAGTAGGAAAAAATAAATCTAGAAATACACTATGAAAAGTACCTTGGGGTATCGTAGGCGGACAAGGTGAATTAAATGCACCTACAATAGCGGAAAGATTGAAAGCGAGACGAAGAAAAGAAACACCAAGAGCTCAAATACAAGACTCGTCATCCGACCCCGACACTGCGTCTACTTCACACTTTAGTGACCCACAATTCGACGCACAAATACCATAACAAAAACGATCATTTATGCTAAATGCACTTGCAAAAGAGGCCCCTCTTAATATAATGGAAGACTCAAGTGACAAAAATTAGGAAATGAGTGAAATTGAAGAAATAATCGAAAAAAAGTGTAAGTTTTTCTGCAAGACAAACTAATATTTTAATAAAACCCAGTATATCCCGAGACAGTGACGTTAATCAAAAATCTGTAACATTTTAACAAGATGAAGACTCTACTTCTTCTGATAAAGAAACTTTGAATTTAACTACAATCAAACCAAAATTTAGATCAACTTTTCAACGCTCTGTACAAGATTAGGTGAACTATAAAAATAAAAATAAAGCGCAGTTATTGGATTCAAAAAATAATACTTACAGTAATAAAGATTGCGATAAAAAAAGATTCATTAAAGAATGAAATCAAAACTCATTATGGTGGGATTGTTACGATAAGAAAAATAAAATAACAACTAACAGCGTTCTTGGAGAAATACAATCTTAACCTACGTCCCCTACCGAACTTCATGACAACAGTTACTTAAATCAAGAACAAATAATCTGACTTCCATCGTCACCTTAAAATTCAATCTCTCTCACTATAGTAAACGAATGGACCGATGAAACAGTGAACGAATTTATCGCAAACGGAGATTCCATAAGAGAAAAATCTCTAACTAAATCACACAGAAGTAGCCCCACCAAAAATAAATTATAAAACTCTCATGATGAACTATACAGAAGAAGTTTATCTCCTACAGAACAAAATAGTAATGAAAAGAGAGATGACAACCCTTCTCAATTGGAAAACATAGAAAATAAAACTGATTACGATACCAAGCAAACTTTAAAAGAAGAACTATTAGATGTTCAACCAAAATTAGGAGACGTTATTACTACAGAAAACCAAAATCGTGGCATATTCTCACTAGTTGTGAACAAAAACTTCACTGATAAAATAAAACCTAGCATTTTACATACCTGCTTTAAAAATCTTGCATATGCAATATCAGTAAAGAAAGTTAGCACCCCTCGTGTTTCTACGAAAGGTGAACTCACCGATAATCTCCCTAGAAGAGAAATTCTTACAGTAAAAATTTGTTTTGGCTTATGTTTTTATCTAACCCTGGAAGATAGAAAGAAAAAATTAGTTAACTGTCATACTAACTTATTCAGCGGCCATTGAGAAATAGTCAAAACTTATAGACAAATAAGAGAAAAATATCATTGGAAGAGAATGTGAAATGATATTGCCCAATACAGACAAAAATGTGAAATTTGCCAGGAACAAAGAATAGTCCACACAAAAACCAAAGAACCTATGGTAATTACAGACACGCCATCAGAAGTGTTTTACAAAGTCGTAATAGATACAGTAGGCCCTTTTCCACTAAGTACATCTAGAAATAAGCACATTCTAACAATGCAATGCTCACTTACAAAATTTTTTATTGCAGTTTCTGTTCCTAATATAAAAACAATCACTATTGCCGATGTGTTATCAAGATATTTTATTTCAACTTTCAACATTCCTAGAATTATTCTCAGTGGCAGATCAAAAAGTTTGATTAATCAAGTATTGACAGAAGTATCAAAAATTTATGGATTCTCTTTAGCTCTTACTAGTTCATATCACCCACAATCAAATGGTTCATTAAATATAATCCATGCTATGTTAAACAACTTCTTGAGAACTAACGTTCAAAACAGAAATGATTGGAATAAAGTGATTCCTTTTGCAATGCAGGAGTATAATACTTCAGTTCATTAAGTAATAGGCCTTACACCTTTCGAATTTGTCTTTGATAGACAGGCACGTCCCCAAATCTACTTCTCGACGAATTCAAATTAGAAACATACAGCTCATATGCTAGTGACCTTGCCCGCTGTTTACTTATAACGCCAGAAATAGCTTGTGACATACTTAAAATATTAAAACAAAATACAAAAATTCGTTATGACAAGAAGTCAAAGCCACAGAACTTGGAAGTTGGAATTACAGTCTATGGGTTCAAGAACCCCGAAAATAAAAATTAGATAGGTTTTATAATGGAATTTTTAAAATAAAGTAAGTACATAGTAATGTTAACGTCGTGTTAGAATTAGGAAATAAAAGAAAAATCAACAAACACATTGACAACGTAAAACGTTGCTACCTATAAAAAAAAAAAAATTTTATTTTATTGTTGCAGATTAATCCAATTAATATGTTGACATAAAACATTACCTTTTAGCTTCTGCTAACACTAAGGCCTGGTACAATAAAAAGCAAAGAAGAGATCTGCAAAACCTTACGATAACATGCTTTTAGTAAATAATGCAGGTATGTATTGTGAATACACTAACGAAGTCTAACCGAATAGCACGTTACTATGACGTTAGATTTTTATAGCATTGAAGACTATGAACAGCTAGATACTGTATTTTAACAATGTACTAGAGTACTTGAAAATCAAGAATGCAAAAATTGAATACTAAGATACACGTTAAATTATATGATTCGTTTAACAAAATCAACATACAAAGATTTAAAACTATTTTTCGCACCTGAAATACAAATACATAGTAAATAAAACAACTCCAACAATATAGTGAAAGTTATCCCTAGCCACATGATAATGAGACCAGCAAAATTAGAATTCGTGGGGTAGGTTTCGAAAAAAATTATTCCGATCTATAGATGCGGATGATCGAGACAAAATAAAAACGGATATAAATAATTTTTACAACTCTACACAAACAATATCATATTTAGAAGCAAAATAGACTTATATTGTACACTTAAATCTCGAAAAAATTTATATAGAATTAGAGATAAATGGAAGACATAATGGAAAAAATGGAAAAAATTTTGAAAGTTTAACCAAAGAAGTATGCCGATTAAATAATGATAATAGAAAAATTGAGTATAAAATAGAAGTATTAGAATGGACTCACTCTTTCAAAAAATCTCTATTTTTCATACTAAATTTATACAAAACGCTTATCAGTGCAGTGGAAAGCACGTCACCAGGACATCCACATCCGTTAATGATACGAAACGAACAACTATCAAAAGGTGGTAATGAAATTAATTCATACAAAAAGAGCATACGCTACCATGGGACGATTTAACCGTAATACTTGAACGCCTGCACGCACTGTCCAGAACAAACGCAGTAATAATAGAATGTAGATTAGCAGTTAAACTCAGTTTCCCGTTAGTAGGTAAAGAACAATTCCGTAAGTATGCCATGCAGTCGACTCCACTTCCGAGAAATTTACACTCAGATTTAAAAGGATATGTCAGCATTGAGCCCCGACATAGTAACCCGATCGTAAGCAATAATCTTTAAAATTGTTTCCTTACCGTCGAAGAATTTTTAAATAATTGCATTAAGGATAAGAAGATTATTCATTGCTGACCAGATATGCCTATTTACGAAGATAATAGTAATAATTGTTGCAAATTCTATTTATTTATAAGCCCATCAACAGAACAATTAAAAACTTGTCAAATAGCATTGAATACGTCAATCAAAATTTATTGGATAACATTAAAATACTAAACAATAGTTATATTCCGCACAAAATACTACGACAATACAAGTATTGTGTGAAAATAATCCTTTAATCACACAACCAACTGAAATCAAAATACAAGGTACGGGAATACTAATGATCAACAGTAACTGAATTGCGTATGCTCCCAGCTACATCCAGTAGGGAGTCACAATATTAGAATTGACAGAGACTTACTACCATAGATGAGAGCTTTCCTACAGTTTAGCAAATTTATTGATCCTCCCTGATATCAAAACAATCAAAATCAGCAATAATAACTTCACTCTTGATCTACAAGAGGAAGAAAAAACCGAAATCAATAAATGAACAGAATCAAACGACGCAATAGCGTTAACTAGAATGGACGAAACACGAGAGGATAAAGCAATAAAAAAACAAGTAAACTATCAAAATATAGCAATAATTTTTGAAAGCCTAATAGTAAGTTTAATTGTTACATTAGTCATTCCCGTAATTTTATTGAGATGCATTAAAAATTACAGAAGAAATCCACTTACTTACCACAATTTGAATATAGAGCTCAATTGAGTAGATCAAATGACTCTCAAAGTTTTATAACGCAACATAATACTCCGAAAAGAGTACGAGAAATTGTGAAAAATCCAGCACCACCAATTCCCAACAGAACTACAGATGATTATTTGCCGATACAAGGTCACTATCTATTTATTAAATATTTGACCAATACAACGGTGTAAGATTAAAAAAGATAAAATTAAGTAAATAAATAAATAAATAAAAAAAAAAAAAATATATAATATGTGAAATCTAAACTAAAAAGGCTTGATACCAGGCCCAGATTAATAAAAGCATAAGCTAATAATAATAAACTTGACCAAGTTTTCTTGCATTTTTCTTACAAACTTTACTACAAACTAATCTTACTTTCCAATTTACAATATATAAATTCATTATCATATGCACATGAATAAAATGATACAATTTTTTTTCGTATTAATGTTCTAATTTACCCGATTAAAACTGAAAATGGTGGTATCCACCAATATAAAATGATCGCCACCCATACTGTCCATTAATATGGAAAACAGGACGGGTTGAAATAGTTCATTACGTGACGAGTGCGTGAGGAACGCGATTCGCACATGAGCAAAGCGAGTGCGCGCATCGCGTTTCGTGCACAAGTTACATATACTATTTTTTGAAACAGTGTGTGAGAAGATCGACTTAATCTGAACAAAATTTTAACGCCAATAGATGGTCGAATATGGTACTGACCTTACCGTGGAGAGGGAAATACGAACCATTTAAAAATCATAAAGAAAGAAGAAGATCATACAGACTTTTGCCGCGGTGAAGAAAGTGTTTTCAAGTGCTTACATCTAAAATATCAATGAAGAGCTTTGCATCGCTGCATGTATTCAGCTACAAACGGATCCAAGATTGAGTTCTTATTCTTTGTTTTAGTCGCATATTCGCAATGGGCTCTGTCAGGCCACGTATACACGGAGTCTTGAACTTCCGGGACTAGCCATAAGCCTGTGTGAGTGCGAGTGAAAAGCAAGGAAATTTTACTTTCTTTCTCGCACTTACACGGGCATATAGGCTGGTCCTGGAACTTCAATAATAAGTATCATAATCAGTAATATGTGATTCACTATCCGAGCTTATGTTAAAAATTAATATTGTTAACACACTCTTATAAAGCGCTAATAATGCGCACGAGCTTCTGTAATGCAACATAAGAATAAGTCTGATAAGCAGAGGCGTAGGGTTGTGCTAAGTCATTGATGCGCTATTACAAGTCCCTGCTATTTGTTATTGCAAGGTTGCGAGATTTCCTCGCACACTGGTGCCGATTTCTTCGTGTATGACTTAAAGCAGTGCGCAAATGGCGTTCCTTGCGAACTCTATAGGTGCATATTAAGTCGATCATCGCACACACTGCTTTAAAAAATGAATAATAAAATCGTCGAATAACAACCTTAAACTATACATATCAACTTCACTAGATGAAATTTCTCGCATTAACCGTCGATGTTCATCTCAAAACAATATCTCACGCTCTTCAAAACTGAAAAAGGTTCTGTCCATGAAGTCATTCAAAATTCCTAAGCCCGACTTTCAGAAAAATTTAGTAGTAACAATATCGGAGATCTCAAAAAAAAAAAAAAAAGGAGAAAGAATAAAAATTATTAAACAAATAAATAGATTAATTTTTTTTAAAGATCACAACATTACTTGCACTGACTCTAATATATCTCCTAGGATTGTATTGAACAGGAGTAACTTGAAAATTGATCTGTATCTCAGTCTCTACAAGAAGGTCGTTTTCCAGGCGACTAAGTCCCCTTTCTTCTCTATAATACTCCACCACACCAATCTAAGAGAAAAAAAAAAAAAAAAAAAAAACTCACATTCAACGATGCGGATCCTCGCACCATTCTATAACTCTAATTTATATTAACATTTGGAACACCTTAACGAGCAAGAATCAACTGAATTACAAAAAAATTCTTTCTCCTGGATAAAGAAAAAATAAAGAGAAAAGAAAAAAAAATGTATAAAATCAATCATCAACGAAGTATAACACTTCAGTTACTAGCCTACGAAAGTACTGACGTAATAAAAACTTACCTTCGTTTCGCCCAGGCAAAAAGAAATAACGTGGCGAAAGAACTCGTGAAAAAAAAGTAATAAGAATAATAAAATATTTTACTCACGAATTCAGTAATTATGTATTATTAATATTATATTTGATTTGCAGAGAAATTTCAAATGTTTGATCTCAAGCCAAGAAAGTTTACAAGGAAATCAGCAATGAAAATTTAATAACATCGCTCCTCTTCTCTTCCTTTACCTTGTCTTCGGTAATGCTAAGCCATTATCCTACAGTATTAGCAAACGTTATCACCACTATTTTCACTGCATATCACTGGTAAAGATTCTAACTACACCATAAATATAATACTTTAATCATTAAACTAACAAGACAAGAATACATGGGAAGAATACACAGCATAAATATTACCTCACGCACGCATGTTAATATTATTTAACTACTTAATACCTACACTGCTTTATGATGGAATTTACAGTGTGGAAAAATGAATCAATCATTTTTCAAAAAAAAAAAAAAGACAAAAGAAGACAAAAGGGAAATTTACATCTGTTTTAATGATTCGTCTCATCTGCTTGTGTAAATTCTTAATCGATCTGTAGTTGCCAAGGGTGGCAACAATCTAAGGAGGGGGATGTTACATCCCAAGTTGATACGAATTATATTATAACTAAAAGCTATCCATCCATTAAATTCAGATAAGACGTATTGTGAATATAAAGCAAGCTCATATGACAAGAGGAGCTCATACGTCATTTATATGCGTGTGTGTAATAGCTTTAAGGTAAATTTTCAATAAAATGCTGCCATTAGGTACATCCACCCTCTTTGTAAGAATGCACGTATATATTGAAATCGTGTTGTGTGTATGAATGAATAAATAACTTGCGCATGTCCACTTATAAATAACTTGCGCATTGATTGTCCACTTATAATAACACCGATTATAAAATTTGTAATTAGCACACTATTTCATTATATTCGAAATTGATCATAAAATCCCTTGAAGGATTAATTTTTAAATTTGCAAACTTACTCTCATAATTGAACTTGTATTTGGAGTTATTATATTGCTGATGCGAGCTTTCATCATCACTGACCCAAAAACTCAATTGCACTTGTCAGAAAAATGCGATTTGTACTGTTTTATTGTTATTTCCTAATATATATAATCATAACATGTAACATTATCATGCAAGCCTACTGTTTTGCTGTCAACGCCATCTGCAAGAACGTCGCTCATTGGTTAACCTAATTCAATCAAAGGCCTCTTTTACTCGCTCTGATGCTATAAAAACGCACTATCAAGAGGGAAAATCGCTCTCTTTAAGTCTGTCACCTGTCTTCTAAAGTCTTAGTCAACTCTTGACTATTGCGACTCGTGAGTACCTTATACACGAAAGGCATAACGTGTTGGCTGAGGCAACTTGAGTGCGTATCGAGAACATCAATAGTATCGGACTACGCTAAAGAGTAAGATGCTGCGAAGAAGGCCCACCGAAAGTGGTTCCAGCGATAGTAAAGAAAGCAGAAATTGCAACATCCTACTGGCCACGAACTCATTCGTAAAGTTTAAGGAAACACTGAAGGTTACCACACGAAGCATTATTGAAATTCAAAGCAGCAGTCACAACAATCAGTGATAGATGTAAGTTTTTCATCAGTAATATAATTAACGCCGAATCTTTTCAAAGTGACCTGAGTAAATAGTATTTAAAAGAAAAAATTA
Organism: Copidosoma floridanum; assembly: GCF_000648655.2. Next base: position 264,873 of record NW_019384181.1, read on the forward strand.
TCATTTAATTGCTTTAGTAAAGAAAAACACTAATTAAACTTACCCATACTATTGAAACAAAGATTATTATTCAATTAAAAAGAACAAATACAGCTTACGAGCTGAAGCCTAAGAGACCCAATAATTTGCTGTTATAATCTTGTCGCGAAATGTGAAGTAGTTTTATCACGGTAATACTGCATGCTACTATTGCAAGGTAACGCAACGTAAAATTTGTACTTCATTTCTTATCTTTTAAATAATTACACTTTACTCAGGAGCTACATTTTTCAGAATACCTCCTCCATCCGACGAAATATTATTTAGAACGTCTTTTACTTCGACTTTTTAATAGCTTGTCAACCTTGAAGAAGCCCTTGTTTAATTCCTTTTGCACTCTGCTCAACTCTTCTTCGTTAAAGAAACCGTCAATATCTTCGTCAGCTAAATCTCTGAGAAAATATAATATAGGTTGTCACGCGCAAGAGATACGTACAATTCTAAACAACACTAAAGTCCTACCACATTTGTATTTTTTGGCAAAGACACTTTTCGTTTTACTGATGCGAACTAAATCCCTAACGTTGTACTTTGGATTTTTATAAATTTGTCTGCTGTAACATTGCTTTATACTTTTCACGTGCCCGCGCGACATTGTGCAAAGTCACGTTGGTTAGTGCCATCTTTGTCCACGAATGGTTCGTACAATTGTATACCTCTATTATACTTGGAAGAACGTCTACAAAGCGATGATTGTTTAAGTGTGTAAAGTATCACCATATTCTTTCTTTAATAGTTCTTGTCAATCGTTCAGCTATTGCAGCCTTCGCCTGTAAAATATGTGGTATTCTGTACTTAGTTTCATGATCTCGTAAAATAGATGGCATTTCACAGCCTACAAATTCATTACCTTTATTCGCTTGCAGATACCTTGGTGTACGATCGTCACTTTTTGATAAAATATGTTGAAATGCTTGGGCAACGTTTTTAAATGTTTTATCCTTTATAAGTTTCCCCAAGCGTATTTACTGACGACATCGATGACAACGAGAACATAAGCGTAGCCATCATCATAAGTTTTTAAAGATTTTAAATCCGTATAAATAAGCTTCCCACACGTCACCAAAGTTACGCACGTTATACCTTCTTCTAAGGGAACGGTTTCTTATGGGTCTATGTAAATTATAAGCATTTTGACTCTCTAGCCAACTAACTATGTTTGATCGCAAATATATATTTTTCACAGCACTCGCGAGTTTGTTGCCACCCGCGTATGCAGTTTGTCACGCCGATTCGTAGTAAAATTTTGCAAAGCATTATTCATTCTTCTTTTTATTTTTTTTATTTTAGACTTAGATCCAGTGGCTCTCTTGATGCCAGAAAAAAACTTCTCAAATGTAATCTTGCTATTTATGCAGCATGCTGTCAATAAAGCGACTACTCGCTCATCTGGCGGGGTTTCTCTGGCAAGTATAAGCGAAAAATCAAATTCAGCCAACGCCCAATTGGCTTTTAAACGTTCACCTTTTTTGTCCGTAGCGTACGCAAGGTCGAGCTGACGATATGCTCCGTCTAAGGGGTTCATACTCACATCACCGTGCTTAATGGGCTTCGATTGCTTCGTTTCAGGACCGCAAAATTTGTATTCAGGTTTAAAAACATGCACTTTTAACGGTAGTAAGTAGATTAAAGCGTTGAGAGCACTGTTTTTTTTCTTTTTCTCGAGTTTCACTTTTGTATCGTTACCTTGGTCTCTTTTCCGCTCGACCGATGCCATGTTCACACTTGTTTTGACGAAGGCGCAACCTTTTTTAATTTTTTTATATTTTTCGGCCAAGCCGTTGATTCACTACCACTTTCATCAAGAAAATCTGCGTTATTTGACGTAGATGTTGGACTCTTGGATGGCAATTTTTATTTATTGTCGTCTTTGTTGTCATTGACTAGTAATTTTAACACTCAGGCGTTTCCGATACACTTTTATGGGATATTTTCCACTGCAAACTGATCACACCCCACCAATGTGCGTTTTTTCCTGTTCCTTAAGGCATCGTTCACCAGATCGATTCTGTTTGACTGTAGTATATAATAGCCACTTATGTTAATGGTATATTCATTGCTTCACTCAAAGTTAACAGTAGCACGCAATCGTCGTATGATAACTGCAGCTTTTTGACGAAGTTTTTTCGGTACGATTTTAATAACCTTGGCATCTTGTCTATTTTCCTCTCTACGCTTTTCTTCATCCTCGTCGACGTCATCATCAGAGGGATCGTTATCTTGTAATGCCTTGGTGTTTCGACTCATCGTTGTACACGGCATTTGCACAGATCTTACACCTTCGTTGAGAAATGTGCGTCTCAATCAGTCCATTCTTTCTTTAGGCAGAAGAATTTTTTTTTTGCATGCTCCATGTTTGTTACAGCATCGACAACACCGTTCCAAGGAGCGGGACCGCGAGCGATTGTGAAAAGCAAGTGCAAAGGCAGGTTGCGCGTTTTTGAAAAAGTTAGCGCAAAGGTAAGTTGTGTGGCCAATCAGTTTGTTTCATCTGATTTAACCGTCAATCAAACTCTTTTTGCCGCTACCACCACAGCTACCATGGCAACCGCCATCGCTCATGGATGGCTCGCGCTACTTATTAGCTTACAACGTTGCGTCGGCTGGAGCACCTATTCAGCGTGATCGGGATTACCTTATTAGAAAGTTTCCTCCTTATCCATGGCAGTTTTGAAGTTGAAGTCACAGGAATAATCGACATTAAGATAATTTTTTTTAAAGCTTAAAGATTCAAGGTAAAGAATGTGCTGATGTCACAGTTTTTGAAACATGTATCAAGTTTTATTAAACATCCGTCGCAATGATTTTTAAGAATACGCTGATACGAGTACAAAGTGATCAGATGGCTTATAATTAACGTCAGCACAAACATTTAAATTAATACACATACTTTATTGTTTAATAAAACGTGTTTCAAGAAATATCATATCAGCACATTCTTTAACCTTGAAAAACAAAATTGTCTTAATTGTAGCTACACCAGTAACTGTAGTTCCAAAACTGTCACGAAAATTCATACAGGCGGCAATTCTAGCTGTAAGTTTAAGCAACAGTAGTGGTGGTGGCAGCAGAAAAGAGAGCTCGATTGGCAGTCAACCCGATGAAACAAACTGATTTCATCATTATACCTTACAAAATGCCTTACCGTAAATTGAGAAAGTCGTTGTAATGCAAAAAGCATCCGTAGACTCATTGCTCCCTTTCATATATATCACCACATGAGAGAACAGAGAAGAGGAGTAGCAGGCTCAGTCACGTTTTTGTAACCGTATGAGTAACGTGTGAGTCTATAACCGTTTTGGGGTGTGCTAGTGTACAGAAAAGTGGATCGTGCGGTCGGGCAATTCGTTTTAGCGATATGCGTGCCACCCACATGATCGCAAGCACATTCGAAAAGAGCTAGAACAACGGTGTGGTAGCAGACCGTAAGACCTATCAATATATTTTGGCGATTCATGTATTGCTCATTAATTCATGAGAGTTTTCGAAAAGCTAGGAAAAAGAAGATCTGCGCGAGGGATAAAGTTGATTTCCTACTGTAGTGAAGAACTGTGGGCGACAGTAACAGCCATAACTGTCATATGTATTGAGTCAAGAGACAGAGTTCTTACGTGTGGTAGCTGTTACGGGGCCATAGTTATGTCAGTGTACTACTACATCATCGCAGCTACAAGTCGATCGCAACACTTTTAACAATGTGCTGACGTGAAGTAATCTAATACTATAACTGAACGTCTGTGGTGGAGTCTCCGCACACCGCTCGTGAGATCACGATCGTTTAGGGCAAACTAAGTAGTATACAGAGAAGCGGCTCGCACACTTGATTAGTTTATTTTGGCGATCTACGCACAACTTACAATAGTGCCACTTACGTCTCTGCTTTCGATCTCCTAAGTAGTAGGTTGTTTATCATAATCTATGACTTTTTCTCTCTTTCTTAGTATGTCACATATAGTTACTCTCTACACCCTCTTCACTCTTCATACTATCTCACGTACAATAACATGCAATACTTTTGGTCCCGTCAAAGCAACATACTGCGTATGCAATAGGATACCTATAATATTATACCATGTCTCTCTCTCTCTACTACTTCAAGATTTTGCATGTTCTCTCCATCCCTCGTACCATCTCCTTTATTCAGAATTCAGTAATAGTGTTAGTGACAGTGATTATGAATAATTTACAGTTTTTTTTTATTGACAAGCAATATAAACTTTTAAGTGAACAACTGTTGTGTAAGAAATTTTTCGACACTTTTTCGAATGATAATAAGCAGCCGTCAAGACTAAAGACAAGACTATATGGCTACTTACGAACAAAAGTGTTCGTACGAATAAGTGCAAAGTTTATGGTGTTATTTATTGGAAAAAAGCAAACAGTAAAAACATTAAGTGGCGATTTTATAAGACTATAAATGGCTGGATATGCCCCAGCTGTACTGTATCATATTAAGATTAGCAGCAGCTCTGTGGCTCCAAGATTTCGTATGTTTCTCTCTCCCTCCACGTTTCTCTCTCTCTCTCTCTCTTTCTCTCTCTCTCTCTCTCTCTCTCTACGTATCTCTCTCTATCTCTCTCTCTCTCTTTCTCTCTCTTTCTTGGACGTTCAGATTTCGCATGTCCTCCCCTCCGCTCGACAAAGTCATACATACTCCCCCTACCCACCTCATAAACACTTCCATGCAACACTTTGGCTCCATCAAAGCAGACCCCTACCCCAGTAGTGGGGGCTTATTTTGACGGGCCAAAGTGTTGCAACAACTACTGTCGCATGTGGGTCTCCTAATATTAAGGTCAAAAGCTTTATTCATTCTTGTTATTTTCGCGTACACCTGGAATCTAAAATTCCTTTTTTTTTTTTTAATGTTTTCCAAACTTGGAAACTGTATTTTAACACTAAAATTACAGAGATGTTTACAGAATCGGAGATCGGGAAACAATGCCAAAAAAAAATGAACGGAAACGAAGGCTACGCGTCTTCATGGCTACTGACTCCGATGAAGCTTTTGCTTCCATTGCTTCGTGCTTTTGTCACTTACTGCCATTAGTTTGGTCGTTAACAAAAATTCAAACGGCCCTGGACAAACCAATGTTTACCAGTTACGTATACCTACAAAGTGGCTGTATTCTGCTTCGGTGAGAAGCGGCTCGCATGATCCTTGACCTCCTTCTCTTAAATTTAAAAGTACATTTTAACAAATAGTTACAAAACTAGAAATTTTTTTCTATTCTTACATAAGCACACTCATAATTGAACATCAACACCCATAGAGTATCATAAAAAATGACAGTAGAAACAGACAAGTTGGGTATTTCAATGCTGCGTACTGTCTGCTATGACTTAGAACTGTTTAGTTTAGTTGGTAGCACTGCTAAATTTTTAAAACATGCCTATACTAATTAAACACAGAAAAAATTTGACTTACAGATAACTTAACGATAACAATATTTTATAAAGGCTGAGCTAGGAGGAATATAAATTTGAGCGTTTTGAGATACACATACTTTATTTTCGTCATTCTAACGACTTTTTGGCCCATATACGTCAGGAGAGCTGTGAAACACCATTAAAGATGCTAAATAAAATCAATATACATAAGGTGTATTAAAAAACCAATTAATTTTCGATATTTAAAAACTCGAGTATGTAAATCTGAAGTAAATAGTAGCACGGTTGCCAAGGCTTCTTCTATGACTGAAACTTATTCGACATCATCCAGGAAAAAACAAGGGCGTTTTTTGGCTTAATCGAGTTTTTCTATAAAAATAGGTTTAGTCCAGTGTCAAGTATAATTCCCAAAAGTTTGTCTAGCCCAACTCTGCCCGCTTTATTTTTTAAATTTACAATAACTTAGCAGAAACTATTTTATATTCAGTCTTACAATAATATCTCGTTTCAGGTACATTTATTGGCTTTAACACAATTTTGTAGAGGAAATAATTATCTACAAAATGAAACCTCATGCGATAATTTTTTGCAGTAATTAACGATCAAAATTTTATAAAAGGCTTAGTTGCAAACTGCACCATACTCCCTGAAGCTGTCTGATTTTGTTTAAATCTGGATAGAAAGTTCTAAAACATTTCAAATTCAATATCAAGTTGGAACTAAAAAAAAAAAAGTAATTTTTAAAGATTTTATAACGATTTCTTTAGTAATGCAAGTTTTTAGACATACGTATAAAACTATATTACTCTGTTTTAAATACATATTATTAATTCTTGCTTCCAAAGCTGCAAAGCTAAATTTTTTTCCACAATCTCTAAGAAAAGAAGTTGTTCTAAGATGCACAGAAGCCGTAATAATTTTTTTTTAATTTTTTTTTTTTTAATTCGTACGAAGGTATTCTACGTTGTGCAACGTTAAAATTTAGTAAGGTTCTAGTCCAATCCTTGTTTTTTCAGTTAAAAAATGTAAGGTACCCATACCACATGAAATAGGATGACATAACAGTTGTCAAATTTTATTATGTGAGAGCTAAGAGCTTCCACTGCCGTGTATGGTGCGGGGTGGGGGAAAGAGTAGAGCTTGGGAAGCCACTCCGGCTGAATGGAGCCCGCGGTGCTTTAAATCGCGTGTGCTGGTAAACTCAGGTATATCTTGGCTTCTACAATACCCTTAAAAATCCTTTTGTGATGCATTTGATGTAGCTTGATGAGACAAAATTAATGATGATGCTAATTTAGTTAAATAAATATTGTAAATGACTCCACAATAAAGTGTTATTATGTGTAGTTCCTTGTACCGGCTTTTACAGTGCCAAATCATTCTAACCCTTGTTTTTAACGTATAATCAACAGTACGGTTAGATACTATTTCTTTTTTTTTACAGCATTCAGTTATTAGTTTTTTGCTTTCTTAACTTATTGCTCTTCTATTGGAGATTATATTATTTCAGAGAAATTTATACGAAATCTTACAGTTTTTATTTGACTGTCTTACAAATATTGTTTTATACACTGGTATTAAATTGTGTACTTAAATAAATCAGATGCATGTGTGCAGTGAAAGACAAAAGCAGATGAGGCTGTGTTAAACAGGGTATAAAGAATTTTGAGTTTTGTCTAAACATCTGTGGACTGGACTGTTTAAATAGCGAACAGCCCACTGTCAACATGTATGAAGATGAAATTAAAGATGAAGAGTGCTGCTGTGTGAGCAAATAAAATTTTACATAATTATCATTTAAAGATTCAGACGTAATGGAGTAGCAAGAAATTAAATTAATATACATTTTTATTAGCATACGTAGATTTCTATGTATAAAATTTTTTTCACAGTTTAAAACTTTTATTTTATTATAAAATAAACTTTTTACTAAAAAAGATTTCTTGAAATTGTATACATACCTGTAGTAAAAGGACTTTTTTCAAAATACTTTTTTTTGGTTCCATGTAAAATGAAGTCTCCACTGTAAGGGTATGAATTATGCAAGTAATTTTAAAAAATATCACAGCTAACAAAACTATGTAATTAAATTTAAAATGTATTTATACCGTCGTTTATTGTACATTATAAACAGTGTAGGCATAATTTTTCTGTGAAAGCTGGTACGGAGAACTACCTAAAATAACACTTTATCATGTAGTCATTTACAATATTTATTCGATTAAACAAGTATCATTATCAACTTTGTCTTGTTAAGCTACCTCAAATCCATGACATGAGAATTTTTGAGAGTGTTGTAGAAGCCAAGATACGCCTGATTTTACCAGCGTGCACGATTGAAAGCACCCGAGTACGGTTCGGCTGGAGTACCATATATTTTTTAAAGGATGGGTACCACATATTTTTTTACTAAGAGTACAAGTAATGGGCTTGAACCTTCCAAAATTTCAACGTTGTTCAACATATATTACGTTTGTAGAATTGAAAAAAAAATATCTCGACTCCTGTACATCCTAGAACAACTTTTTTTTTTAATTTGTGGAAAAATTTTAGTTTTGCAGCTTTGCAAACAAGAATTATTGATATGGATTCTAAAAAAAGTAATATAGTTTTATGCGCTTGTCTAAAACTCGTGTTGCTAAAAAATTTGTTATAAGATCTGTAAAAATTACCTTTAAAAAAAAAATTTCCAACTTGATATTAAATTTAAATAGTTTTTTTTTATTTTCTAGCCAGATTTGATCAAAATTGGACAGCAACAGAGAATGTGGTATAGTATGCAACTACGCCTGTTAAAATAGTTAGTATTTTGAAATAATCATTGGATTTATGTTTTTTGTATTTCATCTTTTGACATCACTGTTTCATGATTTGATGTTTTTATCACTAATATTGATTTCGTCATATATTTATGCTGGAGCATTTTTAAGATGGTATGTGGGTGGGAATGCATTCGTGATGACAAGCGTCGTTTATAAAGGAATGCAGTTTCAATAATCTTTGCTAATAGACCTTAATTACAGAGGTATTACAGAGGTATAAAGAAGTTATTCTTAACAACCTAAGTTATTTACAGTGTGCCTATTCTGCTTAAAAAAAGTTTTTAATGATTTATGTTATGACGTACTCATTAAACTAACTTAATCTATTAGTCCGAGTTACTTGTCATTTATGAAGATAATAAGCTCAAGATGAGAGAGTCGAGTGTGACTCCATTGGTGTGTTAAACTGATTGAATGACCATGTATTTCATGCTCAAGGTACCTCTGGAAGCAAGTATATCTGTAAACAGTAATATTGAGTCCAATGTATTAGCTTGATTTGATATATAGTTAGAAAATTCTTTTATTTATAAGTTATAACTTTGATTTATTGTTTGACAAATGTACTAGCTCAGCCTTCTCATATGGCCAGTCACTCGGGTACCAACAGTTTAATGATGTGTCATAAAGAAAATCTAAGTGAAAAGGTTTACATTCTGAATGAGCAACTTCGAACTTTACGAAGCAATGTCCAAAAACTGCAAAAGTTATCGAGAAGTCTGAAAAAAGCAAACTCAGGATACACTGAGAACCATGTTTATCCAAATTACGGTATCTAAGATGACAAGAGAAGTTAGAAAATGTACACACGCAAGTAAACACTGACCTAGTTCTGTTGTTAACAACGACCAAATAGCACTTTTAAGAAAAAAGTACACTAAAATTTCCAAGTAGTGTAATAAGACCTTAATGAATGTTTTTAAACTACGATTTGCCTGTGGTACATAAGGATCCAAAGTGCTTCTATGACAGAGGTATCTCATAAGTTGGAGAATTTAAAGTTCGAAACTAGTAAATCTACATCAGAAATTTTTGATTCTTTGTCCATAAAATTATCCACTTTTGAGGAAGACCTGTACAAACGTTATCGAATAGCCTTGGATGAAATAAGTAAGTAGCCAAACAGTTATTGCTACTTAAGGCTTGATTTTCACGCTAACTGGTCTATGTGCAATCCATTAATAAGCTTAATAGTTTCAGCAAAAAATTAACAATCTTAATTTTAATTAAGATGGACCTCACGCCCATTGAAATGCTTGTTGCTCAAAGCGAATATAATAAAGACGTGATCGAAGGAGAGAACCTCGATAAATTAAAATTATCACCGATACTCTACGAAAAGTACTTGAATATAAATCTTTATTTTAATGAAATAAGAGTTAGGAATGCCAAATCGTTTTAAAAACAAATGTTGCACTCGAATTTTCATCTTCTGACAGTCCTACTGATGACAGACTTATTACCACCTTTTTTACAAAAGTGATGGCCAAATGGACAGCAATAATAAATACTTGATCCATATAAGTTGTAATTAAATTATAAAATATGGAAAAGTGTAACGAAACAATAGACTTTCTCAAAAAATTTTGAGTTTTTAAAACGAAGTTCCTTTTCTTACATTATGAGTTTTGGGCAAATGGGGGCTGGACTGAAAAAAGTGAAACAAGACTTTTTTTCACCCCACTGTAGTTATACAGCTATATATATTGCCACACGCAGCTCTGTTTCTCTTCCTGTACACGCATCGAATGACTCAATGGCCCTTTTTTGTTCGGCCTCCTTCAATTGAACTCGGCCAATAGCTCCTCTCCACGCCACGTACCATCAGCACTACCTATACACATTTACACATGCATACATGCATAGCTTGACTCGACATATAACGTATTAGTCTCTCGCTATTATACAGATTGCACTGGCTGTAAAAGTGGCTGTTTAGTCCATTGCCCAAAAACAAAAAATACGATTCAACCTTATGTTTTTCAGCTAAGAAAAAAGTAGTCGTTTTCCTGCAGAGTTTGTTCCAAAATACGGGAAAAATAGTTTTGTCCAAATCAGAAGTTGACTTTATTTATTTAAAAATGTAAAATTCGTTGCCAATTTTTTATTTAGTTTTTTGCTTTTATCCCCATTTTTATTGCTCGTAGAGTAATTTTAAAAAATTTTTTATTTTAAAAAATTATTAATTAGTGCAGAAAAATCATTTCAATTTGAAAGCAACCGTAAAAAACATATATGATACGTTGCATAATAATAAACTATGTGTAAAATTATAGAATAATCATTATTTTTTTGTTAATAAATTTAAAAAAAATATACTTTGTGTGTTATTACAAACTTAATTTTTGTCTCAAGAGAACTATTGTGCTTTTCTGTTGACACAGTCACAATTTATTTTTTTATTTTATTCTGATCCGTAGAACGTGCGCAAACAAAATTTATTACTGCACTTGAACTTAATAGATACTTAATTCATTGATTTACTATATCGATTCACTATTAATAATATGTTTTTTTTTTAAATATTTCTGTCACTTATCGTGATTTATTTAATGTATAATAAATATATTTCATCGTGATAACTAAAAACATAATAAATTAATTTTTTTACTTTATTAACTTGATATTTTATCGCATACATTATGACTGTATAAAGCTGACATCTCCAAAAAATAGAACATAACTTCGTTCTAACTGGAGGTCCGTAGACCTCTCATGGCTGGTTTTATTGGCATTTTGTGCATTAAAACTGGTAAAGTGAAGCCTTCCCAGACAGCCATGCTTGTTTTATCAAAAACCATTCTAGATTAATCGTCATGTCTTTTAGAAAATGGCTTCAAACTTTTTTTCCCATCCTACCTGACACAACACTATCTTGACAAGGTTTTCTCAGTATGAGACTGAAAAAGGGACCATCATTAGTTGAGTTATTTTTACATCTTTACCTTTTATCTGACATGTATTTAGTAAGTTATTTTATTTTTCATTGTTATTCATGAAAATCATTCAAATTTTACACATATTTGAGATTTGCACTTTGCCAAAAATAGCGGCTGTTCTGTCACTTACTTCCTTGAAGCTTACTTGTATCCCACATAACGTGCCTATTAAAGTAAAACTTAAAAATAGTTTTATTATTTAATTTTATTTATCGGGACTGGAATCGAGTGTTCATATCAAATAATTTATTTATTTCTTGCAAGTATTTATACCCATAGTGTAGAATAATATGTTTTTGTATTCTACTAAAATATCTAGCATATTACTGACATGTACATAACATGCTTGACTGTTACTATAGACGCTTTTTGTGTAGTGCATGATAAAATAAACTCTATTTCTGAGCTGATATACTCAATATATTTGACCTAAATGAGGTAACTTGATAGACATCGTATATTTGCAGAAAGCAAAGTCGAATAGCATCATCATTTTTGATTTATTTTCTTCTACAAATTTTTTCTTGAAAATCATTGTAATGTATATTACATATTTTTAGTACGTAATTTTCTGTACTATTAATAAACTGATACCTCTTTAACCAAGAAATAATAAAATATATTGAACTGGAGAAGTGTTAGCAGTATAAGTTTGAGCAGGTGACTTGGCGAATAAAAATAAAACACTCGAAATATAGAATTAAACTCGGACACGTTTATTTACACTATCTTTAGGTTTAACTATCTTAACACTTTAGTATATTAAGTACAGTAGCTAAACGAACAAAAAAGGTAGGATAAACTGTAACGAAATTGCGAAGATGGAGTATGCGTGTGTTAACAGACTGGCTGACTGTGCGAGAGTGAACAAAACCGTAGTTACTTGACGCTGAAGTGCAGCGTCACTGCGTCTCGTCATCTTGCTGTTGCGCATGCGTAATAATTCAGTAACGAGCGCTAACAATACATCTAACACTCCCTCCCGTTCGTATTTGAATTTATTAAAATGAAAAGAAAAGATATATTTGAGTATTAACACTGAATATAAATGAATTTTAATCAGTCAATGATGTGGAGCACGTGGGCTTCTGGATCACTCATTGTGGTTGATTCTGATGAGCTAAAACATACACAGAAAATACATTAATCAGCATGTCTACCATCATTATCTATTTATTATCAATTTACTAATTTTACTATCTCAAGTTCAAACTTTATTGTCATGCATTTCACGCTAATTAACATTCAAAATTTCTTTCGTTAGTCTTTCATGCAGTTCAAACGGCAGGGGTTTTGTAAGGATATCTGCTAGTTGTTCCTTGGATGGAATCCATTTAACAATTGATTTTCCTCTGGATACACATTCCTTAACGTAGTGAGCCTTTATCTTGGTCATGTGTCTCAGTATTTTGCCACCATCTATCTTAGCACTTGCTCCGGTGGCTTCGTTGTCACACCATAGATCCGTGGGCAATAAAGTGCGAGACAATATAATACTTATAGAGTGCTCTAGTCTAATCAATTCTTGACTTGCATCACACATTGCCACATATTCTGCTTCGCAGGTTGAAATAGCAACATAATTCTGCTTTCTTGTTTTCCAAGCAACTGTATCCCCATACAGCCTTAGGAAACATCCACCTGTTGTTATTGAACCTTTACAGTCTGCCAAACTCGCATCTGAATAGGCTTCTAATCCATTTTTACAGCCTCTGTAAGTTAATCCCAGGGTTCTTGTGTGTTGTAAATATCGAAATACCCGTTTGACCATTTTCCAATCATCATTGGTTGGGCCGATTTAATGTCTACTCAGTACATTCACTAAGTATGAAATGTCTGGTCTAATTGTGTTGGCCAAATACAGCAGGCTACCGACTGCTTCTCTGTACGGCACATTTTCTCTCGTTATCGTTGTGCTTAACTCTTCAGCATCTTCAGACTCTTCTCTATTTTTTCTTTGCTGATTCAAAACTTGATTTGTCACCATTGGTGTTCTTTGGGGTTTTGACTCGTTGAATCCAAATTTTTCTAACATTTTATCTATGTATGGTGTTTGTGTTAGTGAAATTGAATGAAGTTTTCTATCTCTTTCCACTTTAATGCCTAGAAATGTGCCAACCTCCCCAAGATCTGACATCTCGAACTCAGATTGCAGACCAGTCTTAATTTTATTCATTTTGCCTACACAATTGCTGGTTATCATTACATCATCCACGTATAGGATCAGGACTAGAAAGTTGTCTGCTTCTCTCCATGTATAGAGACAGGGCTCGCTCGTACGTGACCGTAGTCCCAATTTAGATGCAGTCTCGCGAAACCGCTCATTCCATCTTTTTGGGCTGATCTTAAGTCCATAAAGGGCTTTTTTCAATTTACAAACCTGAGCTTTCTTGAAACTGTCACCATCAAGCAGGCCTTCAGGAATCTCCATGTATATATCTCTTCTTTGATAGATCCATTTAAGAAAGCTGTCTTGACATCAAGTTGGCAAGTCTCTAGATTTTATCTATTTATTATTGATATTACTGATCTTACCAGGACTAGCCCAGACACTGGGGCATAGGTTTTTTGCAGATCGTACTTGTTCCTATCTTTGAAGCCACTAATCACCAACCTCGCTTTGAACTTCGTGTTTCCATCTTTATCTATTTTTCTCTTCAAAACCCACCTAGAGTCGATGATGTTGGGCTTGCCACCTTCAGCGTTCATGGTTGGTCTTTCTACAAGTTTCCACACTTGGTTTTTCCGCATTAATTCCAGTTCTTTATCAACTGCTCTGAGCCATTTATCACGATCCGGGGATGCGACAGCTTCTTTGTAGTTTGCGGGATCTTTGTTCAGTCCAGCAATCAGGGCATGTGACATTTCATCTTTGACTTCTGCGATCAAACAGTCAACATCTCCCGTAGATTGAAGTAGTTTATTTAACTTGTTTGTGTCGATGGCTTCTGCAAAGCTCATATCATTTATTCTAGTGGGTTGCTTAGGGCTTTTTTGACCAAGATCTCCAACTTTCTTGGGCCGACCGCGCTTTCTCTTGTCTACTGGTTCTCCCTCCGTTTCCAATGACTCTTAAGGGCTAGTCTTATCAAACTTAACGAACCATTTATCTTGTTTAATATCTGTCTTGTGGTTTCCCCAGTTTGTTATTTTGTCCTTTCCCCAGATATCTCTGAACACGAGTCTTTCTTGGAATTTTACGTCTCGACTCTCATAAAGTTTTCCATCTTCAGGTCTTAAGAAAGAATAGCCAGTGGGGGTATAACCAACCAGCACGACTCGTATCCCTTGTGGACCGAATTTGGTTCCAGTGTTCCTTTGTATCTTGATAAAAGCGAAGCAGCCAAATCTTCTGATTTGGGTTATGTCTATCTTCAGATTGGGTGCAAACTTTTCTAAAAGGGCTATCATATCGTTAGACCGGTGAGGTGTCCAATTGTAGGCATACACAACACTGCCCAGGGCTAAGTCCCACGTGTTCTCCCTGAGCCCGGAGTTATACATGTAGGCCCACACCTTGTTTTGCAAGGTTTGATTAATCCGTTCTGAGACTCCATTGTGCTGAGGGGTGTCTAGACGGGCCAACTAAAGTTCTGCTCCCAACCTCTGGAGAACTTCTACCGTTTGGCCTTCTGTAAACTCCGTGCCTTGACCGGTTCAAAGATAGCATATCTTTGCATCAAAACCCAACAGGTTTCGTGCGCTTGTCACAAAATTGTCCAGGCAACGTCCTGCTTAACATTTTGTCTTCACTGGGTATGCCATAGTCAATCTTGAGTAGTCATCCGTGTAGACGATTATAAATTTATATCTTTTAGGATAAGTAGCTGCGCTGATTAGTTACATTGTATCAGCATGAACTATCTGGAGTGGTTTGGTTCCCCTATCTCTTTTAGTACTGAAAGGCAATCTCTTGATTTTAGCAACTTGGCACACCTCGCATGTTGTAATGAAGCTGTCAAAGACGGCCTTATTTAAAAATTTTCTTTGCAGCGCCTTGAGATATTCTGCTGAGGCATGTCCGAATCTTACATGCCAGAGCATGGCTCTGTTATTTCTTTCAAATGTTCTATACTTTTCTGTAAACGGGCTTTGAGCTTCTGCAATCTCACCAATCATAAGGTCATGACAATTATTGATTTCTCTATCTTGAACTGTTTTTTTAAACTCACTTTGATGAGAGCTGTGTGGACTAGCTTTTCCCGATTTATTATTTGAGATTCCAGAGCAGCTCCTATCATTAGTGCTGACTTACTGAACCTTTTTAGTCTTCGCTTTCAGGGGATTTCCTACCATTAAACAGTCTATAATTTCTTTGCACTTCTCATTATAACTTGTGCTCTGGCCATCTTGCAGTAGTTCTACTATTTAGTAAGGGCTCTTGTAGACACCAGAAATTATAGTCTCATAAGAACGCGGATCAAATATATCTAGCTTTGTGTTATCGAGGTATATACTCATGCCCCTTTTAGCAAAATAGCAAAGCAACAGCAAGTTTCCAGCGAGTGCCTTAGCGCATACAACTCTATCTAGGACTATCTTGTTTTGGTTATTTTTACCCGAAACGCACCCTTCTCCCTCTGCTCTCAAGTCCGCGGCGGAATCTTTGTTCGCGCATTTAATCAGTTTATTTTTACAGTCATTAAAATTTTTGAAATAGAGTTTAGAATTAGCAAAGTGTTCTGTGGTGCCTGAATCTGCTACAAACTCAATTTTATTGCAACCGTTATCTCGTGCTTTCTCCGTGCGCGTAGAGAGCAATGTTTCGGGGTTAACAGCAAACAAACCACTGCATGCATTAGTCCTAGGTATTTCTACATTATTTTTACCTTCTTCGCTTTGTTTCTGTTTATCGACCTTAGCTTTCTTGTTGTTATGATTTGTATGCTGTTTTTCAGGTTTCCGTTTATTACTATCTTTAAAAATATTCTTATTGTTACCACCACCAGTGTTGGGTTTAAAATCCCGATCGTTACTTTTGTTAAAATTACCTCTGCACCTCCCTATGTGCTCTTGCAGGTTCTGCACGAACCGTTGGCAGGTGTAGCACCGCCTGAGGTTCTGCCCTTTTTTCGGGCAGTCCCTTGAATAGTGCCCATTATCATTGCACTCGTAGCATAGAGTGCTGGCGGTGGCCGCGTTAGCAGCAGTTACGTTGGTGGCTGGTCGAGAGCCTGCCCCACCTTGGCTTACTCCAGCACCCGTTGTTGGTCGTGGAAGTGACCCTTCTGCCTCCTGTTTTAGGATATATTGTCTTAAGTACTTAAAAGATAAGCCATCCTCACTTTCAAACAGCCTGTTAAAATCGGCTATTTTTACGTCTGGTACTCCATCGATAATCGCATGATAGAAACTATCTCTTTTCTCATCTTCGGGGAAACTGTTAGTTTTACTAACTAATTTAAAATCTCTTACCAATCCATTAAAAAATTCTTAAAATTTAGTAGCACTTTGCTTTTTGGGGTCAAATCTAACGGAACGTATTTTGTTACGTATTTGATATGTGATCATTTTTATGTCACCCCTTTTCATATCTTTAATTTTTTGTATCATTGTTGATGGATCAGTTATGTGATATACTTTGTTTTGATAATCTAGAGACAACCTACCTAGTATTACGTTTAGGGCCTGTTCTTTATCTTCTTCCATTTTTTCTTGAGTAATATTCATAGTGGCTTCCAGTTTTGAATCAATTGTGTAAAGCAAGTTTTTCACTTTTTAGTTCTGACTACAATTATTTTAAGAATAATTCTAGTTTTGTTGCATTAGTGGAGGAATAATTAAAACACCCTAGGCTATCTTTATTAATGACTTCTATCTTTAAACTATCATTAGGCATAGCGCGTTCAAACATCAGCAAATTATAAATGGAGTCAAAGTTTAGATTAATCAATCGTTTACATAATTTAGGTCACGGAGTAGATGTAGTAAATTTTTTTACCTCTTGTTTTCGACTCCTGGCCAGTTTTCGCTTAAGAGCCTCCATTTTTCTTTGTTAAGTGGCTAGACGCTGCTCAAACTCAGCTCGAATCGTCTCTTAAGCCATCCTATTTTCTTCTCTTTCCTTTTCCAGGGCCTCCTTATGTTGTGAGACAACAACCTCAAACCTCATCGACATCCAGGAGCTCTGCTGATGCCTCTCCTGTTCTATCAGCTTCCTGAGCTCCTCGATATCTTTCTTTGAGGCTTCTGAAATTTCGTTTCGTGAGTTTATATCTTCTTTAGGTTTGATATTTTGACCGGTTCTTTTCATTAGTTCTTTCTTAAGTTCATGATTTGCGTTTGCCATTTCTTTATGTAAGCTATCTAGCTCTTTCTTTAGGTTATCTTTCCTGTTTTGCAAATCTTTAAATTGGCTATCAATCGAATCTAAATTTTTTCTTTTTAAATCTTTAACCTTGTTGTGAATTGAAGTATCAGTAAAACTTTATCGCGGTCATGTATCTCATTCGTTTGCCACCATCTATCTTAGCACAATATAATACTTATAGAGTGCTCTAGTCCAATCAATTCTTGACTTGCGTCGCACATTGCCACATATTCTGCTTCGCAGGTTGAAATAGCAACATAATTCTGCTTTCTTGTTTTCCAAGCAACTGTATCCCCATACAGTCTTAGGAGATATCCGCCTGTTGTTATTGAGCCTTTANATTTTTCTATCTCTCGAATCTTTATTCTTATCTTTAGATGAGGTATCAATTAAATTTATTTTTCTATCTTTAGGGCCTTTCCTTTGGATGCGTTGTTGAGGGATGAGTCGAATTTGCCCAGCACATTTTTCTATCAAGTTAAGCAGGTCTAACATATCTTGATTGTGATGTGCATCTCCTCCCATGAATGCAACAGTTTCATTGTTTATGGAAAATATGGCCTGGTTTTTCTTACGAGTTACAACTACCTTGTCTAGTTCCCCGAGATCGTCTTCAATCTTTTTATATGCATTATTTATCATATTGATGGCATTTTTACTTAAAATTAACGGGAAATAAATAGGCAAAAGTATTTTATATTATGTTTGCGTGCGTGTTAGGCTTTTAGTTCTCTTGTGGAAGTGACACGGAGATCGAGCGTGAGTAAATACGAGGGAAAATGGCACTAGCATCATGTGTGACATGCATAGAGAGAGAGAACTAAAATGGCCGATTAACAGCATTTACTACGACGCGCGCCACCAGCCGTAGCGTGAGAGGACGCGCACACTCAGTTCAGCCGAACGCAAGCCATAACCAAGGCGCGCATCCCCTCCTCACCTCAAGGCATCCCCCTTGGCGATAACTGGCAGGTTTATCGAGAAACGCGCTTCCTTTATCACGATGCGGATCCCTCCCTCACATAGACAAACGCGTGCTGGCTCTCTTGAGTTCCGCGAATCTCCGTAAAAACAAAGGAAAGCCTTCTAATCAAGGGAACCTCAATCATGCAATCTTAAGTGAGCTGTTTTGCTCCATCTTAAGGCAAGACACAAATCTTTTAAGGGAAACTGTAAACAAACGTGAGTTAACGACAATAACAATTCACGTAATTACCGAGTCTTCAAAACAATATATATTTCTAGTTCTTACTGCTGCTCACTCTCTTCTTAATTTCGACCTTTCTTATTGCTCCGCCCGAAGCCTCGAGAGTAGGGCCGACGTCCACATCTCGAGGTGATTCAGCTCCTGTACCTCTATCCTGACTCTGCTCTGCTGCCTCCTGGGGCTTTCCCTCTGCCGCTTTGGTGGTAGTCGGGGTGAGAGGACTGTCAGGCTCCTCCGTCTCGTCTCACAGTGCTTGCTACCCGACATAGAGCTCCCGGTTGCTTCCGCCATTACGTTTACACGTAAAAAAGATAAGAGAAAAGCACACAGGGACCGCGTGATGAGCTCAAGCGCGGAGCGAAGAGAAGAAGAAAGAGAGAAAAAAAAGACGCGATCGAGCAAATTCCACACCCACACTACCATTTAGGGCCCATAACCTGTTAGCAGTATGAGTTTGAGCAGGTGACTTGGCGAATAAAAATACAACACTCGAAATATAGAACTAAACTTGGACACGTTTATTTACACTATCTTTAGGTTAAACTATCTTAACACTTTAGTATCTTAAGTACAGTAGCTAAACGAACACAAAAGGTAGGATAAACTGTAAAGGAAATGCGAAGACAGAGTATGCGTGTGTTAACAGACTGGCTGATTGCGCGAGAGTTAACAAAACCGTAGTTACTTGACGCTGAAGTGCAGCGTCACTGTGGCTCGTCTTCTTGCTGTTGCGCATGCGTAATAATTCAGTTACGAGTGCCAACAATACATCTAACAAGAAGACTTATAATCACATCTTTTAATTCTATATTTTTAGATTCACTTCGCAGTACCCCATAATGCAGTAATAGGCTTATTTCTATGAGTAGAAGTAGAGCTGGCCCTCTCTCTCTCTCTCTGATCGGCCTTTAAAACAAATGTCTCACGCACGTCTAATCTCTCATCAACACGACCTAGATGTTTATATTTGTACTGATGTTGGCTATAATCATAAAGTTCAGATAGAAAATTAAATAATAAATTAACTTACAGAGTATTATCAACAATGAGTAGACATTTTTAAAACAATAAATAATCATAACAAAAAAAAGATAATAAGAAAATATTAGAGGGTGACAAAGTCACGGAACTACACGTAGAGCCAACCTAGAGGTAGCCTTACAGTATTGTAGGAGGTACACAAAAGAGCCGTACTGGTATGCAAAAAGAGGAGGGGAAAAAAAGTTGTACTGCAGAGATAAGGAAAGAGCTTGACTGTTATGAAGTCTTGCGGACCTTAAAGGGAATCAAACAAGGGAAAAATGGTAAATGGATAAGTTAGATGCGTCAATTTGACAATGCAGATCAACAAAGCATTGAGATGTAACGAAACAATATAATGGTGGCAAATACAAACAGGTACAAAACGCCGCAGAGACAGGAATCTTACGAAAATAAAATTATGCAGTATTAAAAGGAGTGGGAGAGGGAAAGTCATTTTATATTTAAAGAGTTGAGTGGGATAATACCCACAATTTCAATATTTACATGAGACCGGTTAAGTCTAACGACATTTACTAGGGTGATTAGAGCAATAGGCCGTCAAGTGGACGAGAGAGATGCACTCTATTTCCGTGTGACATTGTCCAGTAGGCTAAAAGGTCAAGTGGAAGCACATTTAAGGAACAGGATGATTCAGTACGAGTCAGTAGAAGAGTTTTTGGAAAAAATAGCAGGACAGTATAGTGCCTTTATTAGTACAGAAACAGCTATAGTTATCATTTTAACAGAGGAACAAGGGGATGGTAAGACAGTAAAGCAGTGCCCAGATAGAGTAGAAAAATTATTTAATAGTGCAATGGGGCTGCAAGATGCAGACCCAGAAATTTTTGAACTACTCCAAAGAGAATTAAACAGAAGTATTGAAAAAGAGGTTATCACTTAATATATTTTAGGACTTAAGCCCCTATATCACCATAAATTATCGCAATACACGCTGGTGACACTAACCAGTGCTATAACGTTAGCATTGAAATTCGAGGATATGATGAGCATGAAGACACCTCTATTGAATGCAGATCAAAATTTAAGGACAGAAAGTGGGTTCAGACGGTGCAGCTATTAGGACGAAAATGGGCACATAGTGAAAGAGTGCCGTTCATTGTAGTAAGTCGTAGAAAATGGGTGACTATTGAAGAAAGGTTGGAAACTCCGATAGTGATGGAAATATGATAGAAGAGGCTACATAAATAAAAATCAGGATGGAAAGAGGCCTAAACGTTATGAGTATAATAGTAATGGTTTTACCAAACTATCAAAAAAAAAAAGAAGCAATTATAACAACAGCCGATACGAGGGATACTTTGAAAGAAATTCTTGTTACTAAGAATAATAATAGATGCAACGAGCTAAGCAACAGAAATAACGTACAAGATATCAACAGAAGTAATGTTTATGGTAATTATAATTAGAAAAAAAATCAGCGTTATTATTAGAAAAGAACAGAAAGGGTACAGGAGAGAAACGCACGGGCGGAGTAGGTTGCTTCATGCATAGGAGCCGAGTTCTTAGAAGAATACTCGAAGTACTTCCTTAACATTGAGAAATAGAAAATACTGGCCACGATTTACAAAAAGGTCCAAGATTAACATAAAGGAATACAAATGGCAAAATACCATGCGTAAGCAGGTCAATGAAAATGAAGAAATTATAAAAAAAAGACAGTAACGAGAAAGAGAGATCTACGGAAAAAAAAAAATAAATAAAAGGTCTTTGAGCGGTGCTGATGAATTACACGGGTATAGGATGCAGACCGCCAACAGTAGTCCTAGAAAGCACTTATTTCTGATAAAAAAAAGACCTTCTACGCAGATACAGGCACTCAAATTTTGCTGCTAACAGAAGATTATGTAAAAGAAAATACGTTAGTAGATGAAAACGTGAAACTTAAAAGAACTGGGCTAACACACGGGGAGCGTGATCCTAAAGACACATTTGACACAATGATCAGTAGAAAAAAGTACAGCTTTTATACAGCCCCGCAGAATTTTCTGCTTTACGTAGATGGAATTCCTGAATAGGACATGTTTAAAAAGCACAATGGTTAAATAAGTGCAAGAAAAAATGAATTGAGCTAAAGTTACAAAGGAATACCACTGAAAAAGGTAGAGTACTTCAAGATAGTGGCAAGATCCAGATAGGTTATTTGTGTGGAGATTAAGAAAGAATATAAAAATATAAGTTGAACTTGTGCCATTTCAAAATGATGGAGAAAACGTGCGTTTTAGGATATTTTATGGCACAACATTATAATAGTAAAATATCTGCAGAATTCACGAATTTTTCCAAAAAAAAACAAGAAAAATTGCAGTATTGACTTGCGGGGGTACGATTTTAATATCATATAAAGCCCTGCTATCTTAAAAAACGCACCAGATGTACTCTTCTGAAATTTAATTCTCAAAGATGGAGAGAGAAACTCAGAAGTACCACAGAAAAAACTGTGTCAAATTGCAGATAAACAAGAAAAGAAAAAAGGAATAACAAGTGACGGCCCACTGGTACGTGTATTTAAAATTAGAGCAAAAACAAAACTACGAGCTAATGGAAGGCCAAAGAAGGAGGTGATAAAATTGAATGTCGATTTGTCAGACAAAAAAGTAGATAAGAAAAATGTGGGGTGAAAAATTACTTGGGAGAAACAGTTAACAAGTAGCGAAAGACAAGAGAGGAAGTCTTAACACACAGGCCACAAAATGGAACATTGGGACACATGAAAAAAAACGCATGGGTGAAAAGAGTACAAACGACGAGCACGCCTTACGTAGTCATAGAGCTGCTAGCAAGATGTAAGCAAAAAAACAGACAAAGGCAGCTTGATACACAAAATACACTTTCGTGGCATGATCAAGGAGGGGAACTATCTTTGCTTCATAACAACACGTCTATGGTACTAGGTGTTTGAGACAATGAAGAATCATCAGGAAAAGGTAAGTTACTTAGTACAAACGAAACGCTTAATGAACAAAAGCGTGAATCAGATGGAAATTGTGCTGAGCCAGAAGGAGATAATGCTATACCGCCATTTTAAAAGCTTCAGAAAAAAATGAACACTCGTTCAGGTACATCGACAACGTAGCCTTTTGTATAATAATTGATAAATTACCATGTACACAAACCACAGATGTTCTTCATGAGAAAGGCTACATACACCTAACAATGGTGAACAGAGAAAATAAAGAGGTGGGAGAGGCTACTCTATTAAAATCAAAAAAAGTGTCAATAATCGAAGTGTATGTAAAAGAGCACCTTGATAGTGTAAGGTTGAAGTTGGATATTAAGAAATGCATATCATCACTAAGACTACTTATGTTATTTAACAAACTAAATTTAGAAGGTTTAATACGGGACCTATCAATATTGATGCAGCATAGTGGGATTACTTCGTTAAGCAGTTCAAGAATATCTTTGAAAATACAAAAATATCGGCGATGTCATACTTAAATAATGTGGTAGTACCATGGGTTAACTAGTAATTGGGTGTACTAAAAAAACATAATCAATATTCTTTGGTAGATTATAGGGAAAATGACATAACTTACAACAAAGTCTCAAGAGATTATTACTGAAGGAACATGTGACCAGATGTGCATCAGTTTGTGTTAGCTTGCGATTCAAACCAACCAAAAAAACTTCAAGGGTAAAAACAAAGCACAATTGTGTTTTCAAAGATATTCTTGAACTGCTTAACGAAGTAATCTCACTATGCTGCATCAATATTGATAGGTCCCGTATTAAACCTACTAAATCTAGCTTGTTAAATAACATAAGTAGTCTTAGTGATGATATGCATTTCCTAATATCCAACTTCAACCTTACACTATCAAGGTGTTTATTGTAACGGAAAACTAAATAAGATACTTGAAAAATGTCAACTACTTGTGATGGTCCAATAAATAATCCATTGGCACATGCCAACATCCACATATTGTCAATTCAAAATTGGCTTACAAAATACATAATCCTCGTACCAGTAAAGAGTGTACATGTCTTAAAACTAGTAGAAGCACTTATGTACAGAGTAATATGTGTTGATTCCTCAGAAAATATGCCTGATAGAGACGTGCATTTTCAAAATAAGTTATGAGAGGACTCTGCAAGGATTTTCAGAACAGCCAGAATGGGCACTACAGCCTTTTATCCACAGAGTAATGGTGATGTAGAACGAATGCACTATACCATAACAGAACATATAATGGTGTAAGTGGAGGAGGATGGCTCAAGGGATGAGCATCTAGGAATTTGCATGTGCACATACAATATAACTGAACACTTAGTTACGGGGATGGCACCTCAAGAGATATGACTTCGGTATTTAACCAGAATTCTATCAAGCTTCAGGAAAACAGTATACGGACAAACATTTAACGAATATTTAGAAGATTTAATGAAAACTATGACACGACTAAGAACCATTAAAGCCATGAATCAAGTGCAGGCGAAGTATGCATCTTAGTACTTTTGCAATAAAAAGTTAAACAAAAGGTTTTTCTAGAAGAAGACATGGTATATGTTCTTAAGAAACCGAGAAAGAAATATGAAAACCAATACAAAGGTTCATACAAAAATGTAGTAATAAATTACAAAAAACATCAAAACATGGTAATGGTATCATAAATGGTGAGCAAGTTTAAACAACTAGCCGAAAAACTTGGGATCAAGTTCAGAACAGTAACAGATATAACATATTTAGAAAGTCGAGGCGTATCTCATCTACCAGAGGTAGCATTAATTGTGATATCCAAGGCAAAAAATTTGTTGGGACAGCTCAGACCAGATCTCAAGTTCCCAGGAAACAAAAGTACGGCAGAAGAGAATATTGGAGAAGTCGCAGGAATGGTGACTGCAGTATTCAATGGAGAGATCTTGACCTATTAGATTTACTGCTTTTAATGAAAAAGAATTTAGAAGTATCACCGTTATCAGTGGAACAACAGAAGTTCAATGCAACGAATATAGTGGCGTATCTGCTACCAACATACAAATACGTAGCAAATAGTGCAAGTATAATCAGATTTGCACCAATGTCACAAAATGTGGTAGAACAGTACAATAAGCTTATAAAAATAGGTTTATGTACATAAATGGAACCAACACAAGAAGTAGAAAAAGACCAACCTTAAAAGATATGGGTTCTATTGGGGATTAGTGATGAAACCAAAAGAATGCCCAATAATACTAGCCAAATTAAAGGGCGTATATTGGACACGCTTTCAAACAAAAAATCATCATGCATTTAGCACTACAGGAAAAGAAAAGGTGCATGTGCAGTGTGAATACACCAATCACAAAACGCTAAAAGTAGTAGACTCAGGAGTTCTAAGTCTAGCGAGGGTCGTCACAGCCCAAACATCTGAGACAAGACTGGATCCAGGGCGAGAAAAAGGTAAAAATTACATAATAAAGATTATATGTTTAAACCTCAACTTGAAAAAAGTATTACAAAAAAAAGGGGTTAGAGAATTTAAGCTGCTATAATTAATAAAGGTAGTGATGAAGCAAGACGAATTACAGGAGCTTGATAGTGAGAAACAGTTATGGTTTAATGATAGACTAAAAATAGGCACCAAACTAGTAAATACAGTGTAACAGGTACGCGAGTTCTTGCAAACGAAAGAGGAATTTTTTGATTAGAAGGAGTATTCATTGAGAGTAAAAGAGAAAATACTAGATGTGGCAGCGGAGTAATTTGGGTTTCTAAAATGGGGGCCTCCAATGATACTTAAAGGTCCGAAAACGATCATAGATAGACGAAAGAGAGCCCACAGGAACACTAACATGGCGTTGCAAAACTTATCACTACAGAAAACGGTAGCTAATAAACGAGAGCACCCAAGAGGGCTATTGGGTTATTAGATACAATTGGAAATCATAATGCAACCAGCTCAATCAACAACAAATCCACAACCAGCATAATTAACAAGGAGACAGCTATGAAAACAATTTAACTGTAAAAATGTTAGTAAAAATGCGAATTCAACTGTAGAAGTACAAGAAAATTCAAGGATTTAATTGAAAAACTTTAATTATAAATACAAACAAATTTTTACAAATGGAAATAAAAATGCAAGTTTGACTGTGTAAAAAAAAACATACTGTAAAGAGAGAAGCCAAAACAAGAATAAAAGCTCCTTGGTTCCTACTTAACAGTACTATGTACTACAATGTGAAAGTAGGTTTCAGTAAAACAAATAAGTTCATGAACATTTAATGATACAAAGTAAATTGTAACTTTAAAAACAATACGAAAAGAGCAATGCATATTTATAGGGCTAATAAAATACTAAGTACATATTTTGTTTCAATAAATATATGCAAACCAGGGTTGAAAATTTGTTATTAAATCCATCCTTTCAGCGGCAAATAACTTGAGTTTATTATTTTGTTAGGTTTAATCACTAAAGAATTTCTTAGGCTAATTGGCTTTATTTGGTACACTGAATTTGTTCTTGGGTATTATAAAATATAAGAGTTCATATTTATTCCATTAAAATGGATTTTTAAACTATATTTCTCGTAGCATAGCTTGCAAAAATTTCTGAAACAGCGTGAAAAATGCTTTGCTATCTTTGCTAATAGTATTTAAAATATTCATGCACGGAAAACTTTTAGAAAATTTAATAATACTGCTTATTTTCTAGTAGTATTTCTACTAGGGAACAAGATTCAAAATAAACTTGACTATTTTTGTTAATAATGTTGATAGGGACACTATATTTTAGTTTATCACGCTTATTAACTACTGCTGAAAATGAAACAGAGTTCCTTAAATTTTTGCGATTAGCAGAATAAAATTAAAGTATGACGTAAATTGCATTGTGTTTTGAACTTCGCTTAGGGAGCAGACAATTAATTGACTATTTGATTAACCACTCTTGATTTATTTACACCAGCAAAAGGTGTAAGTTGTAGGTTCTTAAATAATTTTAAAATATCTGAAAGGTAAAAGTAGATAACAAATAATGTCTTTCGTTGTCATAACCCACAAATTTTCCTAAACAACGTTTCTTAATATCTTATTATCTTTTTAAATGTTCATAAGTATTTTAAGGTATCTTTACTGACATTTGGTACTCTGTAAAATTTTTTTTAGCGTTTAACTGAAAGGTATGCAGGATCTATACTTTTTTTTATCTAAGTTACTGGGACCAGTGTATTTTTTCTTCTTTTTAGTCCCTGACATTATATATTTCAGTTTTATCAACAATCTCATAGGAACAAGAGAATTTTTTATGTTTTTTATGTACGGAACTCGTAGAAAAAAAAAAATAGACGTACTTGTTAATGACAATAGCAATTCCGTGAATAAAACTAATGATTTTATTTAAAATAACTGTATAAATAGTAATGCTTTACTAAAATTTTGATTTCAATAATTTTCTACAAATTTGTAACAACAAAATATAATCACACAATTTCATATGCAAATATTGAATAATATCATTATTATTTATAAGGTTACTTTTACTTAGTTTTTTTTAACAAGTATTTCCAATAAATTCAAAATTATTTCTCAAATAACTTTGTAGGTTCACAGTATTTCCACGTTTAATGTAGATAAATGTCTATTTTTCAGTCTTGCATCTTTATGAGGATACGTAGAAGTGTCCTATAACCTGTATTTGAAGTAATATTCAGTGTAAAGACTGTATTTTCAAGTTTCTCTTTTATTATAATTTCGGCTTCAATGATATACTTAAATGATTTTGTAATTTTTAATTGTATTTTATTGCACAAATCGTCAGCAATACTAAAATTCCTTACTAACATGACTATTGTTCCTACTTTTAAATTCAGTTTATAAAGTGGCAAATCTTCACAAATATTGTTAAGTTTTTTAGTAGAAAAGCTTACATAAACATGATCACTTTAATTTTCGACACGTTTGTAAGTGAATAAATCCATGGAAGAAAGTTTGCCATAGTTCCTTTCAATATATTTAAAATTTTANGACGTCAAATTTGATTGATTAAAGTCCTATGTAAGATATAATACTCTATTTTTCATTTGCTATTAGTAATTTTACTTTAGTGTAACGTTTGATACATTTTTTTATTTTTATTTTTTATCATAATAGTTTAAAAAATAAGGCAATAATGTAACGAAGATTATTTATTAAATTTTATAATTCAAATAATCATCACAAATGTAAAAATAAAGTTTATTATGATATTATTCTACTGAAGTTGCCGTCTAAATAGCACGAAAAGTTTATATAAAACTAACAAGCACATCAATTGATTTTTTTTTTTTCAAATTCATGTATATTTGCATTAATACTTTAACTGTACTACTGTACAATAACAAAAAATCTGATTTCTTTTTACATAACCAAATTTCTTTGCGGATACCAATGTAAAAAAATCTACAAACAATTGTTATCTAATAGTTTCTGATATAACCATACTTCTATTACTTTTTAAATAACAACAAATTTTCGACCGAGACCTCGTCCTTTGATTAATTATTTATTTATTTTAAAAATTGAATTCATACGTATGTATTGCATCAGTCACATAAATTTCTGCCTACTATTTCTTAAGCTTTTTCTGGAATTATAAAAGCCGTATCCTAATTCGTCAAACTTTACATCATTTTATTTAGATCTTAATTTAAAAAATGCACTGTGAATATTATTTTTAAAGTTAAATGAGTGGTCTTTTTTTTTAGTAGTAGTACTTTCGCACTGTTGGTCGAGGTCATGGAAAAAAATTTGTTTGCTTGTGGTATAAAATAATAATTAGGCTTTTTGTACTAAAAAATGGTTCTGACTGATCAGGACCATCTATAAAATGGATGCTTAAATCGTTCTTACTTATAATGTTAAAAACAGTGTTTGTAATTTTTTGTAAATTAAATAAATGTTTCTAAAATGCAATTTACTGTGCGTTGTTATTGCCATGTTAGTCAATTTTATTTTGTAAGAATCATTTTATGACTGACATGATATTTCTTCCAGTTCAAGAATTTCGTCAATATGCAGAACAGCAAGGTTTCTTCATTATGAACAAAATCTTCCCTAAAATAGTTTATATGCTTATTCCAAATTTTATAACCTTACAAGCTATATAATTATCTTAGATTTCGTCATGAAATTTATAGGCAAGTCAACAGAGTTTCCCTGTACATTAACATAATGACTTTATTCGAACAAATAAGTAGATGTTAATGGCTATTATCATTAACGCGCTGCACTTGAATTTTATCTGACAACTAGGAGTTAACACGAAAAGTACGCAGAGGACAAAGCTTCACTAATATATACATAAAAGTTTGACACGCAATGTGATTGGAACACAAAGCTGCACTAGTATATACATAGTTCTAAATGCCAACAAGAAAATTTCAACATTCAATGTTATACAAACGAAATTGATTTAGATAAAGTTGACAAACGTTTTTCTTACTTTAATATTATTCATTCGCTTATCATGTTCTTTTATATTGTTCTTCATCAAAACGTTTTCATTGTTGAAAATAATAGTTTTTTGTTAGGATATGTGTAGTACTCGCATATTTAAAATATAACCCAAGAAAATGGCTCCAAAATGTTTTAATCTTACTTGAAAATACGACCAAAATTTCTGACTCATAGCTGTACCCAAAATTTACTCACGTACTGTCCCGTAAAATCACTAATCTCATACCTACCTCACTAATATTGCCCGTTCTATCTAGACTACTTTTAGCTAGAGAGTGCGACTGCACGTTACCTAGTTGAAAAAACAAGCTACTCCTAAAAGAAAATAAAATAGGTGGGGGAAGAGTGAGATGCCATACTACTGTACTACTGTACAATAACAAAAAATCTGATTTCTTTTTACATAACCAAATTTATTTGCATGACATATTTTATACTTTTCAAGACATATTTTATCTAAAGACACTTTATACTATTCATTATTATAAATACTACTGGGATTCCACGCCCCTCTGCACGCTTCGCACACTAACTTTCACTAGATATAAATAAAAAATAAATT
>NW_019384181.1:294678-346379 GCF_000648655.2 Copidosoma floridanum
TATCATCCCATGTTTTTTTTTCAATTTTATGATATAATATTTTATTGCCTTACATATGCTGGATTTTTCAGAAAAGTCTCAAAGTAGTGAATATAACCGTACATCTGGAAAGTAAGCCCAAACTAATACATAAAAAAATAAAATCAAAGTGAACGTTAAAGGCTTAGTATGCATCCAATAAAATCGATGATGTTGCAAAATTATCAAAATACGTACATGTTTCAGAAAACTATATTTTTAATAACAACCTCATGATTTAAGAAAAAAAAGGTGAAAAAATAAAGCAATAGTTAATTCAATATAATATCTCGAAAAAATCATAAGCAGTTCTTATTGAAGTTATTATTTAATGATTTAATCAAAAACAACTTTATTTTTATATTTAAAAACACAAACAACAGTAAACATAAGGCGCTTACAGATACCGCTATCATTGTGAGATTATTTAGTAAAAATACCTAAATTAGTAAAACGTTCAAGAAAGCTAGCACTGTAATGCTTCCTTTGTAAGTCAAAAAATTTTATGCATGATTTCTAATTTTAGAAAATAATTATGGCAATAATTTATGAAAAAAATATGAAAGTTACTTCACAGATAATTTTCTTGATTATAAAAAAAATGTGCTCTTCTAGATGTACATAAAATTTTTTAATCGGAAAATAAAACATGCTTAGCGTTTAGTTCACCCATTAAAAAAAAAAAAAAACGAAACCTAAATGATATTACTAATGCATTTGCATTCTGTCAACACATGATTTATTCAATGTTTTTTTAACTAAATGATGATCATTAGGACCAGGAAAAATTTTTTTGTACGAATAAGTATTTTTTTGTACTGTAATAAGTTTAGACACTTTACTTCATCCTTCGATGCTACTTTTAGCAAACTTAGACTTAAAAAGGACTACTAATAGTGTAGTCAAAACGTTGTCACCTATATATTAATAAATACATGAACAGCATAGCCCTTAACTTATTTATTTATTTAATCTCAATCTTTTGTTGTTCTTAGATGTTTTATTTTGAATCAATTTATTACTTTTTTTTCTAAGGTAAAAAAAAAATTGTCGATGACTTGGATTCGCATCGCATTAATAAATTTCCATAATTGGGTACGGGGGGTCTTAAAATATGGTGTGGAAAGTTGACAGGTATTAAAAACAAATGAACTATACAAAAAATGGCAGGTAGGATAGACAGCCCTATCTAAAGATTAACACAATAATGAAAGATACATATACGTGGGGTCTCGCCCACCTACACGCTTTGCTTGCCAACCCGCTACTATTTTAACTTAAAGTAAGAGTTGTGTGATACAATATATTTAATAGCGATCTATACAACCATTAAATTTTTCGTAATACAATATACTATATAAATCTTTGTGAGTCTTTATCAGTAGATTAAATTTTTCTTTATTTTTAATAATAAATTTTATACTTTAATATCTTTAATACACTTCACCGAAAACTAAGACTTTCTAACGTAGAAATTACATACGAAAATTTAAACGTCTCTATTGGTCTCAAACTCGATAAAATATTTTTTTCTTACTACTTTTTTTAATTTGCAAAGCACATTCTGCCTCTTACTAAAAATTTTTCCGTAGAATAAGAACAAATTTTTTTTTAAGTTGTAAGGACGTCAAATTTGATTGATTAAAGTCCTATGTAAGATATAATACTCTATTTTTCATTTGCTATTAGTAATTTTACTTTAGTGTAACGTTTGATACATTTTTTTATTTTTATTTTTTATCATAATAGTTTAAAAAATAAGGCAATAATGTAACGAAGATTATTTATTAAATTTTATAATTCAAATAATCATCACAAATGTAAAAATAAAGTTTATTATGATATTATTCTACTGAAGTTGCCGTCTAAATAGCACGAAAAGTTTATATAAAACTAACAAGCACATCAATTGATTTTTTTTTTTTCAAATTCATGTATATTTGCATTAATACTTTACGTTTGTTCGACTACCTGTAAAGATTTTTTTAAGATTATTAAAACTTTATTGCGAAAGATTTAATTAACTTTTTCACCATTTTATTTCTAAATTGGAGCTCCAAAGGTGCATTTTTCTATTTTGTATAACTCTAATAGTAATTTAAATGTTAGATGACTTGTCATTCCCTTAAGAAGTTTGAGTAAAGAAATATCTATCCATTCTCTGGACAAAACTTTTTTCTAGGTTGAAAGGTAGCGTATCAGTTTTTGTATAATGGACCATATGTTTTTCATATTTAATACTTTTTGAAAAAAAAACCAGGTGTGGATCTCAGGACCCTCGACAAATGTCAAACATTAAAGAATATGTTATTGAACTCGGTAGTACCTGATTGTCAATAATAAAAATAGTAGTTTTCGTCAGATAAGTGCCAGCGTCTCCAGGGCTATCTTGCCGCCCGAAGGACCTGCGAAACAGGGCCCGAGGGATGTAAGTCAGCCGCGAAGCAGTGGTGCTCATGTGGCAAATCATATTTTTTCTACCGAACGCACACTAACTTCTCAAGAACGCGCTAAATAGAAAAAAGTATTAATTTTTTGACTTTGAATATTCTTAATTTCATCTTAATAATAGAAGACGTCCAATCACAGTTGCTTAATTTTTAAAATAACGTCCAATGGTGGTACTGTCAAATTTTGTATTTATTAAAAAACAAACGACGTTTCGGCCGTTCGGACAATGTCCTGGCCCTCATCAGGTATAAAAATCTATGAGTAATAAAAAAAATTCTTTACAATACAAACTTTGATAAATACAATAAACTCAAATTAAGTAAAGTGTATAATATACCTCTGACTCTTACGAAGGGGATAAAAATCTTAATGCAGTTAGAGTTTTAAGTTTCGTTGCTTTTATACTCTGCATATACGCAAATGACACAATATACGCAAACAAAACAATCAAATAAGAATCGCAAGCAGTTCCTTGTGAGACATACGTAAACAGATTATGTTTCACTAATATCATAAATGAAAGGGGCCCTCAAATCATGTACATCAAGTTAGCCTCCTTTCTTAATTGACTCTACGAGAGACTTGTAACAATTTTTCAATTTTTCTGTATCTTGTTGTATATAATTATTATTATTTAAATAATTTGTATTTAACATTTCAGAAAACAGGCACTTTTTGTAATTTTGTTCTGTGTCTAAAATTTTGATTTTATCAAAATTAAAGTTGTGTGTAAATTCAATGCTATGTTCTGATAGTACAGATGTATCCTTTTTTTTCTCTATGTCTCTTTTATGTTCTGCCATTCTTAATTTTCAAGTTCTCGATGTTTGACTGGCATAACAGCAGTTGCAATTAGCACATGGTATTGCAATTAGCACATAAACGACATTATTTTTATTGAGTGGCTCATTTACATCTTTTCCAAGTGAAAAGATCGGATTCGTTTATTGTTTCAACTGTCTACAAGACCAATGTGAAGCTTCTTACGAAAATATTTAATAGAACCGTGTAAGTGGGGAACATACGGTAATGATAAGATTAGTTTATAACTATTATTGTATCTATTGAAAATGTCAATCATGTTTATATTATTTAAAGTAGTTATTCTTTTGTTTAAAAATTTTTGAACAAATTTTTGAGGATAGTTGTTAGCTAGTAAAAATTTATTGATTAATTTTAAATCATCTTCATGAAATTGAGTGTCTGCTAATTTAATGAAAAAGTCTACTAATGTAAAAATAATACCTATTTTATGTTGTATTGGATTGATGGAGAGAAAATTCAAGTATTGGCCTGAACGTGTGGATTTTTTATGTAACCGAGCCACTCAACAAAAATTATGTCGTTTACCACATACCATGTGCGAATTGCAACTGATGTTATGTCAGTCAAAGATCGAGAGCTTGAAAATTAAGAATGGTAGAACATAAAAGAGACATAGAGAAAAAAAAGATACATCTGTACTTTTACAACATAGCATTGAATTTACACACAACTTTAATTTTGATAAAAAAAAAATTTTAGACACGGAACAAAATCATAAAAAGCGCCTGTTTTCCGAAATGTTAAATATACATTATTTCAATAATGATATTAATAGACAACAAGATACAAAAACAATTGAAAAATTGTTACAAGTCTCTCGTTAAGTCAATTAAGAAAGGAGGCTAACTCGATGTACATGATTTGAGGGCCCCTTCCATTTATGGTATTAGGAAAACATGATATATTTACGTATGTCTCACAAGGAACTGCTTGCGATTCTTATTTGATTGTTTTGTTTGCGTATATTGTGTCATTTGCGTATATGCAGAGTCTAAAAGCAATGAAACTTAAAACTCTGACTACATTAAGATTTTACATCTTCTTCCTAAGAGTCAGATGTATATTATACACTTTACTTAATTTCAGTTTATTGTATTTATCAAAGTTTGTATTGTAAAGAATTCTTTTTATTACTCATAGATTTTTATACCTGATGAGGGCCAGGACATTGTCCGAATGGCCGAAACGTCGTTTGTTTTTTAATAAATACAAAATTTGACAGTACCACCGTTGGACGTTATTTCGATTAATTACATTTTTTTATTTTAAAAAAACGGTTTATTTACAAAATGTGTTTTCATCAGTAAATATTATAGATAAGGAAAAAGCAAATAATGTTGTTTTTTTTTGTTCATTAACATATAAACAACGGAAACAAGAAAGAACAAAAATACACGGCGAAGAGTTTCTATACTACCTACCTACACAAAGGTACATACATTAGTGTAACAAACGTTGGTGTGTATTACTTTCTCTGTCTATCTGTCTCTTTTCGGATACCTGTTTACTGTGAGTAGTTGCGCACAAGCGCGAATTTCATTGGCTCTTTACTAAATATAGGTTAACATGAAGTTTGAATAAACATTATTAAAAGACCTCGGGAAAACTTGCATTATGATCAAATATTAATGTTTTAAAATAATCCTTTTTACAGAGAAGAAATTTTTTAAAATGATGAAAAAATAATACTTATTCTAATATTAATTCATCATTTTCTACAGGTAAAAAATATCTGAAAAATCAATAAAAAAAAGGCCTACCTTTATGAGTACAGCAGAGAGAGAGAGAGAGAGAGAGAGAGAGAGAGAGAGAGAGAGAGAGCGAGCACGATAGCAGATGATCAATGGTGCTCTCTATCTCACTTACTTTTACAGGTACTGCTAAAAGGCCTTTTTTGTTATATTTCTTAACATTTTGCGCTTGTTGAAACAAATTTGAAAGTGCTTATTGATAAAAAATTTTTTGCCCTACACGCTGGTATTTTGTTTTTTTTTTATATTAAACCGTTAAAAGTTATAAGCAAAACAAGCTTTAAAACACAATTTTTTCACAATTTTGACATTAATAGATCACTCAAAAATAATCATAACTATTTCTCTGAAATCGTAGGGTTCAATTATATGTAATATAAAAAACGCCCAGTTATAGATATATCTTCTAATTTAGAAATTTCTCGGTTGGTGTCCATAAATAATAAAAACAAAGATTAGATTGGCGTGCTGCATAGCATAACCGATAAGGTCCCCAATTACCAATTCAAAGCATGTGGTTCGATTCTCGGAGTCAGTAAAACTTGAAAATTTTATTGGAACATATATACTATATAATGTTTATGAGTACGTATGTATTTGCTATATGTATAATACATATATCATATTTAATAATTATTTACTCTTCTATATAGCTATATATAAGGGTAGTACACTTTACAAACGAGAGAGGGGTGGCAGTAAGTGCGTGGAGAAAGAAACAGAGAGCTGAGCCAAGCCGAGCCGAGTTAAACCAGAGATCGTGACATCGCACGGGTCGCTTCATCGCGTTGGTTGAACCCCTAAGCGCGCCAATAGATAAACATCAAAAAATATTTAGCAGTGGCAAGTTACAGCAGTTCTACGAGAGAAGGTATAGCTGCTAGGTACCTTATTAATTGTTTTGGTGGCCTGTGCATTTAATCACAGGTCTTATGAATGCGCATCACCACAGGCACCGTGATGGGGTCAGTGCGTCAAGAAAGTCAAAGAGAAATATCAGGATGGGCTTAAAGAGAGCCGATAAAAACACACAAAGAGCTTCAGATTCTAGGAAAAAAAAATTAAGCTCCAGAGGAATAAGTCCTTCATTTATTTAACTATCAAACAAATTAGCACACTTGGCTTTGATATGCATTGATGTTGGAAGTTATTAACTTTTTTACAATTATTTATGTCAGCCTATACTAACGCGATTAGACCATCGTGTTATCGTTTGATATTTTTTTCTATGAATCATATGCCTTTTCAGTTCTCATACGTACTCTTGTAATGAACTTACTGTTGGTCAAATATTTACTGACGTTTTCTAATAAAATTTCTAAGCGCAGTACAGAGTTAGTTAGTGTTAGACTGTAACGAGTTTGCCGTGATGTGAATCAGTGACAAGAAGTGATCGGTCAGTTATTTTTTCTGATTTTCGAACCTGTTTTCTCTTTGTTCTGGAATTATAAATACATTCTGAGTCACATA
The DNA here is from genome assembly GCF_000648655.2 of Copidosoma floridanum. The sequence goes on from NW_019384181.1 coordinate 301,194, forward strand.
TGCTTTTCGTCAATGATTAGATGTCATATCATCCCATGTTTATAAGATAAATACTTATGGAGTGAAACTTCTTATGTTGGTCCATGAACAGGGGAAATGTGAGGGGAAATGCGTTACCAAAAAACAAAGCCACCCACCCAGCAACCTAAGCCCTCTCCTTAATCTCCTCTCTTATACACTTCCTCTCACTCCGTTTCTCTCTACTACATATATATGTATACATATATTATAGGTTTATTAGTATATATGCTTCTACGCTATGACTAAACACTTAACCGACGCGCTTGCTCTAGCTGAGGTATATATTGGGAATATGCCTGTACCACGTGACAGGGCGATATATATATATATATACATCACACTGAGAGAAAGAGTAGTACAGGCCTTATGGGAGACATTAAGTTTCTTTTTTTTTCGGGTAGAAACAGTGTTTAACACATAAAGTTATTCGAATTTATATTTTTAACATAATCAGAGGTAAGTTGATGTTTTTTTTACGAAAGAAGATCGTTTATTAGGGCTGAAAATCTTTTTAAAGGTACGAAATATAGTTTAACTTAACATTGAGCTGCTTGTTAACCACTGAGCAGGCGCCACAGCTACAGCAGCAGCAGCAGCAGCAGCAGAAGCGAGTAGCTCAATGCAGGGTTAACTGCGTACTTCATACCTTCAAAACGCTGTTTACGGCCTTCATAAACGATTTTCTTTCATGAAAAAAATATTAACTTACCTCTAATAATGATAAAAATCTAAATTAAAATAATTTCATGTGCCGAATTGTGTTTCTACCACGAAAAAAAAAAAAACTTAATGTCTCCAATAAGGCCTGGACTACTTTTCCTCTCAGTGAACATACCATGTGCGAATTGCAACTGATGTTATGTCAGTCAAAGATCGAGAGCTTGAAAATTAAGAATGGTAGAACATAAAAGAGACATAGAGAAAAAAAAGNATATATATCGCCATATTATGTGGAACAGGAGTATTCCAAATATGTATGGAGAAAAGAGAAAAGAAGAGAAAAATAACATGTGTACCTGTACTAGAGGCAAAGTATACGTATGCATTTTGTATACATATATACGTGTTGCAAGTCCCGATCATTACATACACGTTTAAACACATGCATGTGTGTAAAAAAACGTGCATAAAGTTTTAAATATGTATGATGCGACAATCTTACCTTTGAAAACAAGAAAATAGCTGTGTGTTTATTGTTTTCCTTAATCTCAATTAGATAGAGTGGATAGTTGTACTTTTCTGGTAGCCAAAGTTTTAAAAAATTTGTTGGATACAATGATTCCAACAGGAAGTGCTTGTACAACTATAATATCATATCAAATGGTCGAATAAGAAATTTAAAATAAAAGGAATGTTTGTCCCACGTAACTGGACAAAAGTACCTTTTTTCGGAGCGCTATGAAGAAAATTTTTGTTTTGTTCTGCACGACATGACCGACAGTTCGTACATATATTAATACATATATCATAGCAAACATGGAAGTACTTATAATTCACGAATCACACGTAAAATTAGTATATGTATTTTATTCACGCGCGTGCTCGAATACGTTAAAATACTACAAATTTTTACTGTTTTAATAACAGATTCTTAAAGGCTTATTAAAATACTGTGTAATTGAAATTTTCTAAGTTTCTGTTGTACCAAGTTTAATTACAATTAAGTTGGAAGTTTTACTTCTGCCGGGGTCCCGAGACCCACACCTGTTTTTTTGTTTTTGTTTTTTTTTTGCTTAAAAATATAAACTTAGAGTAGTAAGAATTAACCGCGATCTTTGAGTCTTGTTTGTTAAATATCTGTACAAATTTATAATTCTATATTCATTTGATCAATTATTTCGGTTTATATTGGTATGGATGAAACGGTTTGAATTTAATGATTAAAGTTCTCATTATCAGTATAGCAAATCAACGGCTCTGTATTTTTTTTTTTTTTATTACTTTTGCTGTTTCTATTTTTTCAAGGAAACAAACTGATTTCCAAATTGTTCCAAGTTTCGTCATCCACGTTATTGACTTGTGAGTTTCCCATTCTCTATCTTCCACATATCCACCCAACATTTCTTGTACAATCTTCCTATAAGCCGTTACTTATGAGTAAGCTTTTAAAGTTAAAACAAAATTATAAATTTTAATGTTTTTTATAAAAACGTATCTCTGTGAGTAACAAAAAGGCATGGGTGTGGAGACAATGAGATGACATTGAGAAGTAATGTGGAGATGTGAGTTCACGCAAATTGTAAAGTTTGAAATGGAAAAGGGAGAGGTAAAGTAGAAGCGGCAAAGCCGAGGAGGAGTGGGTCTCGGTTGAACACAACGTAACACTAGAAGATGTTGGGCAGAAGCACAAATAGTTGCAACATTTTAAAGCGTTGTGGTTGTCCTTTCAACCAATCTGAAGATTCTACATCATTTCTTGCTGAAATATCTCGCCAGAAAAAACTGCTCTGATGAGTTTATGCAGCCACGTCTGCTAAAAAGAAGATCCGCCTACTAATGACAGGTTAAGTCTAACAGCGTATACACGGGATAAGTATTCCCTACATCAGACTTCCAGACTAACGGTGAGGAATTGGTCATCCAGAAAATTACTTGAAGACGAGGCAATCTTTAACATAGTGACGTACCTTCCTTCAGCATGCTCTTGGTATGCAGAGACTTAAAGAAAAAAAGTCAAGATTTACTGGGTCCAGATACCTGAGATACCTTATCGACATAAACCAGCTCTTCACTGTTAAGCTTAATAAAAAGTGACTAAAAGTATCAGCTCCGGCCCCTTTCCAGGGCTATAATGGATATTAAGGTTCATTAAACTGCCATCAATTTCACCGGTCGTGTTAAGAGCCGTCTAAAGTTGAAACTCCATGTTAACAACTATATTTTTTGCAACTTCTTTCAGAAAATATCATGTCATACATTTTAAAGCAAATTCCAACAACGATTCAACCACCAACAGTCTCTTTAAAGCCAGCCACTTTTAAAACGAGTCAGTCATTCACTGGTAGACATGACAAGCGAAGCTCTTCGTTACAAGGCTGGGAACCCTGGCCATTGTCGATCTTTCCATTTAACTAGTAATCACCGATCTTCTCCAAGGTGTATGATCAGTCAACCTGATAGCAAAGCGTTAAAAGAAAATTAGAGTAAGGCTTCGAGTTAAGAAAAAATGATGTAATGTATAAAAAATACGATTTCTTTTACCTATAATAACATTGTAGTGACTGATACAAATTTCTATTAAACTTGATCAATATCCAAAGTTAAATAGAAATTTGAGAAAATATAATGCTTTAAATTATTGCAAAAGTGTCAAACATATTTATCCAAATTCACTTCAACTCGCAGTCAAAAATATACCAATATTTGCTACATATTTACACACACTCACTCCCCAAGCTGTCTTCACTGTCTACCAGGCACTGCCAGTCTACGGTTTTCCTCGTCTGCTACGTCCGACAGCTAAAGACTCCTCTTCACTCTGACCACAGTGCTCGTAAATCACTCACGATAATAAAAACCCTACGGCTTACTCGTTGTATTCTTGCATCTAAATGAATACTAATCTTTACTATTTATTAAGTGTTGTACACTGGCTATAGCCAGTTTTTCTTTCTCCTTAGATCCAATGGTTTAATCTTAAAATATGTAAGCTTCGAGATTCGTCTTTTATGTGAACATTCACTTATACATCCAGTTACTCGTATACGTCATAATGCTATTCATATATTTGGACGTATTAGGTGGGGATTAGAGCTAATGTGTATTACTACTTTTATTGACATTAATCAGTATTGGTAGTGATATGCAATGGTTCTTGCGCAGCGCCAACAGCAACAACTCGTAGCAGTGAATAGACGTTGAAATATTAATAGCCATTTTCATCAACAACACACTAAGTCACTAGTTTTCTGCAGCCACAGTTAGCGCTTCAAAAGGTAATTAAGAAGAACAATACAACATTATAATAATAATAAGATGTAAATTAACTTGAGGAAACACCTCGACTACAAGTAGGACGACAGTACACCACGAATGCGACGATCTCCAGCGTCACGGCTTGCTGTCGTAAATGCAACTTGTTGTGAACTAGATAAACATTATGGAACTTCTTATGGAAGGGGACTTTGGGAGAACTTTATTACAATTAGGTTGGATAAATAAGGACGACTACTTATGAGGCATTTCACGCAAAACGTCCCAGGCCCGCCGTGCAAGCGCTAAAAGTCACTGTCTTCAGTTCATTTTCTTGGCCTTATTCCTATCCTTAAAAACTGTTGCAAATAGCTTTTTCGATGTATTTTTTGGTCCCCTTTCCGATGGTGTGGTTAGTTTTCTGAAAAAATTTCATTTTTACTGAAAAAAAAACAAAATATGCTATATCTCGAAAAAAGCATTTTTAATCCTTTTTTTGACAGGCTAGATGGAAAGCTGAGGTTTTTTAGCATTTAAAATGTCTTTTTGCACAGTGTGCTATAACTAAAAAATTTGAGTAAAATAATACCAAAGAGTAAACGTTCGGCCGTCTGTACGCGCGCCAAAGGCTGGCACCGCGCCCCGCTTAAGTTAACTAATATTATAAATTTTGTAACATTTATTTATTTATTTAACAATGAAGTATGCTTGAACATTATAACTTAATAGTATTGTATAATTAAAATAGAATCTTTTATTTTTTACATAATTTTCAGGTAGAACTATAAGAACCATCTAAACATCAAGCATATTTTAGTTCTAAATTTATTATAATAGACCTTCATATTTTAATTTATTTTTATAAGAAACAATCACTTTTTAATAATCAACTGAAAAAATATCTTAAAAGTGAAGAATTTATTGTATTTTGTAATTTTTCGGAAAATTATGCGTTTGTTATACAGTATTCAACCCAATCTTTTCATTGAAACAATAACCAAGCTTCCATTTATACAGTTGTTATTAATTGTAAAAAAAAAATAAGCTTTAACACATAAGTATTGCTGTTATTTCCGATAACCTAAATCATGATACAATTGCTGTATATGAGTATCAAAAAGTTAAAATAAATTATTTGAAACCGAAGTTTGTAGTAAAAAAAATGTTTTACGTAACTGATGGGGCCAGTCAACATTTCAAAAATAAACGCAATTTTAGAAACATACTTTTTCACAAAAAAGATTTTGAAATTGATTAAAATGGCATTTTTTTGCTACGGCTCATAGACAGGAAGCGTGTGATGGTATTGGAGTCAAGTTGAAGAGAGGTGCAAGACGTACAAGTCTTCAAGTTTCCTCTAAAAACTGAATTTTAACAGCAGAAAGCTTGTACGATTGGGCAAAGAATTATTACAAGGAAACAAAAGTTTTTTATTAGCTTAAAGAGTGGTATGAAAAATGTAAAATTAAACTCAAATCTCGATTAAATGAACAAAAATTAATACCATGTACTTTGCAATTTTATGCTGTCATTGCAATCGATTATAAAACATTGAAATAAAAAAAAACATCTATGAGCTCTGAGTATCAACTTTTTCCAAAACAAAATAATAAAACTAAAAAGCCCACATATCGAACTTCATCTCAAACTGAAAAATTACAGAAAATATTTGCCTAGAAACTATTTCTAAATTAATAATATTCATAGTTAACTTGAGCGCAGCGTGGTGTCAAGCCGGGCCTCGGCGCTCGTTCAAACGGCCGAACGTCTACTCTTTAGTACTGTTTTACTCGAATTTTTCAGTGAGAGCACACTGTGCAAAAAGATGTTTTCGATTAAAAAAAACCTCAGATGTCCATCTAGCCTATCAAAAAAAATATTAAAAATGCCTTTTCCGAGATATAAAGTAAATGTAACAAATCTTGGCCACTAAAAAATTGGTATTAAAGACTGGCCACAATCACAATTTAACGATTCGTACAAATTTCTGCAACTGTAAAAAATATTCTTATTAATATTCACGCTTAAAAATTATATACACTTCATTGTTAAAAGTTATCTCGATGATACTGTAACCAAGAAATTAGACAAAAGTGTTTCTAGAAAGTGATTTTGGTCGGCTGGCCAGGCTTTGGGACATCTGTCAACGTAACCTCACTTTTAGTGTGTCCTAATAACTGGCCAATGTTAATTGCGTGCAATTCATATGACTGGCCAGTTATTGGGACTTGAAGTTTCGGCCACTGGGACAAATTTTTTCTACAGTGGCCAAGAATTGGGACATTCGACCAAGTCGAACAATAAATAAATACTTTTTTCCTGTGTTTGCAAAAAATTATTTTTTCTGTCTGCAGCTTAGAATAGTGTCATAACTATCAAATAATACCCAGAAAGAATTGAAATTCTACTTTTTTTAAATATTTATGGAGTACTTTAGAAATTGGCCTACTAAGGTGGCCAACGTTTGGTACATTTACCTTAGCATATTTTAAGTTTTTTTTCAGTAAAAATGAAATTTTTTCGAAAAACTAACCACACCATTGGAAAGCTGACCAAAAAATGCATCGAAAACGCTATTTGCAACATTTTTTTAGGATAGGAATAAGGCCAAGAAAATGAGCTGAAAACAGTGACTTTTAGCGCTCGCGCGGCAGGCCTGGGATGTTTCGCGTGAAACGCCCTTTATTCATGATACAACACACAGTACAAACTCTAGGTATTTTCACTTACTGGAATATCTCCGGTGAAGTTTTCGTCGGTGTCTTTGACTACATGGTCTGGAGCACTTAGGGTCTGAGTGGCCCTGTATGGATTCACTAGTATTCGTAAGGCCAGGAACTCGTTTTTTGCATTGTGCAGCTTCCTGTCAGATAAGAGTCTGCCGATTCCACAACGCTTTTTCTCCAGTGTTGACCTCCAACCCAGCTCAAGTGTTTGTCGTTGTCTCGAAGTGCAGGCGCACTGTGTACTTTTCGACCCACTATATATTATTAGATAGCACGTAACAACCGATTAGCCAGCACTGTTTTGTTACTTCTCGGTACTCTGACACATTGGTAGCAGACGTTTAGACATTTCTACCCTCCTTAGCACATAAACATTCTAAGGGTACAGGTGGGACGCATAGGAGGAGAGCCTGACCAAGCCCAACAGTTATTTTGAATATTGTGTCCTTAGGGTCTGACACTGGAATTTTTATCATAAGTGTAGTATTAATTTGTGCTGGATTGAAAAAAAAAAAAAAAAAATGTTCACTATGGACTAGAAGAATAACAAATAGTTATATTAATAGTTATAAGAGAACAAAAATTTAAACTTACAAAGTGAAAGTAAAGAGCTTTACTTAATTAATTACTAAATTGAAGAAAAATTTATTCCATAAATCTTAATATGACCACTGCTTTACTTGCACTTTCAGCCCCAGCACAGTTTATAAAGTTGGCGTTCCTTATATATCCACACGGCCTTTCTGTGTCCAAACTCAGCTAATACCTTGGCTGGTAATTGCCAGCAAACGGTCACGCTTTAAAAGGTCAATACATAGACTCTTTGGTTTTATGGAGACAGCAACTATTGTTACAGAAAAGAATCAATAAAATTACTTAAAAAACAAAGAAAAAAAGAAAAAACTATCAAGACTAACAGACTATAGAAATTATAATATATAAAGAAGAAGCCAAAATTTTTTTATTTATCTTCTAAACACTAATAATTAACAAGAAAATTTTATACTACAGGTAAAGACTGAATGTTAATAAAAAAAGGTTTATTTTTTTTTTTTTTTTTGTAACCATTGGGGATATTAGTGGTTGTGGTATTTCGGCAGTTTGGGCACTGTGCCAGGCCCATGTTCTGAGTACCTCGCTAGTGACAAAATGTCCACGCCCAGGGCCGATGACAATGCGTAAACGAACCACTGGGAGGATCACCTAAGGGCTTTGATCTTCAGTGGAACGACTTTTCTCGCCCAAGCTCCACCGGTATGGCCATACTTGGGTTATTTTTCCCACCAATGGATCTAGTGCACCCTTGGACCACTCACTAGTCCAACCCGCTCCCTCGTTCATGCTCTGTTGGTCAGGCAATACTCATGCTGCTATGTTATTTAACCAACCACTATAGCACCGGTTCTGGCTGCTTCTCAATGGTGTTGAGGGGAAGAAAGAATGCCTGGTTGGCCTAACTCAGCTACACGATCCATTCCCCAGAAGTGCAAACGCTTGCTCCAACTGGCTGGACAAGAAGCGCTAGGAAAGTTGGTGTCTTTCGGACTTGCCATCTTTTACATCTTAGCCGCTGCCTGTTCCTTATTTCATTCAGATCCAGGAGTAAATAAGTTTCTTCACAAGTTGTTGGAACTTAACCTTTCCAGGTACAAAGGGGTTCTGGCTTACCTCGACCTTTTCATCAGGTTCGTTCTAGTGCCTGTTCCCTTGGATCCTGTCGCTGGCTGATGAACCATAATCACCTTGATCTCGGTATTTCTTGGTGGCATATTTTTTAGGGGTTAAATCAATCGTTAGCAGTGGCGTATATCTCTTAAGATATGACACGCGTACTTAAGCTATTTTTCTAGTATCTATCTCTCTAACCTTCATTAGCATATGACTAATTAAGTTTTGTTAATTGATTGTAACTCAAATTTTCTACTTCGTTAACATACCATGCACGCTTAACATTCTATAAAAAAATTGTTTGATTTGCCCCATCTTAATTAAAAATTGTTTAGCATAATCTTTTACCGAATCAATCAAACAATTTTCAACTTTTCAAGCTTTTTATTTTTCGGATTTATTATGAATTCACTGACAAACTTGCTTTTGTATTCGCAAAGTGGTCCTAAAAAATCCTTTAAATATCTCTATAGCATCCCATTTACTTACCCTTTTTTGAGTTCTCTGAGACTTTGTCAAGAGTTTTTTATTTACAGTTTTAATTTATAAAGAGTTCTAAAAAAAAATTATTTTTATCCTACGGTACTTGAAAATAAGATTTAAAAAAAAACTATTTCGTTAAAAAGCAGGTTGCCTCCTGTAAATACCGACTCCAACGTCTGATATACACTTATATCAAAATAAAAGTCAGCATACAAGTAAAATTAAACCTAAGCTAGCTAGGGCTCGCGTATGACACAAACACGCTTCTTTACTCGACTATCGAGAATTTATAAGTTTATTGACGTTCAACGCCTACATTAAATGATTAAACATTGTATGATTAAAAAATTGTGTGAAAAATCTTTCAGCTCTTCTCGCTTCTCAACAACGTTATCTTATAACTTTTTGTTAGATACACACTAATCTGCACATAATGTAGTGACGGCATGCGATCTGGATGATCTTTAATTGTAAGTACATGACATTTGACACCCCCTTCAAATTGTCATTAGGTATAAAGCAAGTTGAAAGTGGTACCAAGTCAGTAAAAAAAGGGGGAATCTTGTGGCACTATTCAAACTTGTACAACATAAGCAATTTAAAAGTTACAAACTTAAAATTATTGAAAAATAAATTTATAGTTAGAATTCGTTGCAGATTTGAATTCTCCGGGGCCTAAAATGTGTTAATTTACTATGTAAGGTAAGTTATGAGCAGATTCTTTCAAGTATTCAAATGTCTAAAGTAGTAAGTTCATTGATCTACCGGCTAACACGTTCCAATTAGTGATTTGGCATCCGATGATCACGTAAGCTAACTTCTGTCATGTGAATAGAATACGATTTATCAACACACTTTAAAATGTCGTAAAAATTGATACAGGTTAATATGTCAGCAAAACGATTACTGAACCAACTGTATAAAATGATGTTACAAAATGTTTTTGGGATATGGGATAAAGTAACATAAAAAATAACCTTATTTTAGACAACGCTTTATTGCAGGAAAGATGCTTTGGCAATTCTACTCGGTGCAGAATTTTTGCGCAGCAGAAGCTGATAATTTTTTTAAACTCGACTCGAGCCTCATCTTCAAAATTTGCCTAACGGGAACCGTTCAATGAACCTTTTATTTGCGTTTAACACTGAAAAAAAATCTTTTTCAGCAGAGCTCTGCCTACAACCCTAGAAAGCTAGACTCGTGGGCCAAAGTCAAAGTTACCCTTGCGAAAATCTTCAATAAATGTGAGACTCCAGGCTCAACGACAAAATTTTTCAAACGGGAATCGTTTGACAGACTTTTCCTACGCAATTAACACTAAAGAATAAGTTTTTCTTACCATGGGCCCAAAGTGCAACTGCCGCTTTGTGCCCTCGGGTTACACTTTGCGCCCTTGTAATCACTTTGAGCCCACAGGCAGAAAAGTTTTTTTAGCCTTCCGGGCCCAAAGTACTTTTTTGCCCTAGGGCCCAAAGTGATTTACTGGGTGCAAAGTGTGCTCACGGGCACAAAATTGCACTTTGCGCCTTTGGTAAAAAAAACATTATACGCGACTCGGGCACCAACATACAACAATCGCGCCTTTCTAGCGCTCATGTTTGTACTTTGGGCCCTAGTGACGTAATGTGCCATTGTACATGTAATGATTCATTAGAGCTCTGCCAACGACTCTGGAAAGCTAGTCCCATTGGCTAAAGTCAAAATTTTCTATGTTGGAATCTTTGATAAATGCAAAACTTGAGGCTTAACGCCAAAATTTGCCAAACGGGAATAGTATGATGATTTTTTTCCGTGCGTACAACGCTGGAAAATAGAGTTTTTAGCAAAGCACTGCCAGCGACCCTGGAAAGCTAGATTTGTGGTACAAAATCTAGGTTTCCCGTGCGGAAGTCTTTGATAAATGCTAGACTCAAACCTCAAGAAATAAAGCGTGCGAGGTCATATAATTTTTTAGTGCATTTGACGATTTATTGCTCGTTAGGCCAAAAATAGGCCTTGCTTCTTCCACAATTAGCACGTTTTTTTTCACCTGCTCTGAAAAATAGAGAGCACCAGAGAACATTCAAACGTAAGCACATACACAACTGTGTCTTTGTCCTGCTTACTAGAGATACGAGCTGGGCACTTGAAGAGTATGTTTTGCCAGTGTTACCACATAGAAAAAATCTATCAAAAGATTAACAATTGGGGAATTTTGACGTTGAAACTCGAGTCTAGCATTAAAGAAACTGTCAGCTTCTCTTGAAAAAAATTCAGCAACAAATAGAATCACCTCGGCATGTTTTCCGTAAAGGAACACGTTATCAAAGATTCCTGCACGGGAAACTGTGACTTTGGCCCACGAGTCTAGCTCTTCTGGGTCGTTGGCAGTGCTCTGCTAGAAATCCAATTTTCCAGAGTTGTACGCACGGAAAAAACCATCAAACGATTTCCGTTTGGAAAATTTTGGTATTTAGCCTCAAGCTTTGCATTTATCGAAGATTCCCACATGGAAAACTTTGACTTTAGCTTACGACCCTAGCTTTCTGGGGTCATTGGCACATCTCTTCTAAAAAAAATTTTTTTTCAGTGTTAAACGCATAGAAAAAGTCCATCAAACCTTTCCCGTTAGGCAAATTTTGAAGTTGAGCCTCGAGCCTAGTATTTATCAAAGATTTCTACATTGAAATTATTATCAATACGAACAAATACCTAGTTGGGATTGACAACGTAGTCGAGAAGCGAGAAGAGCAGAGAAATATTTTACACAATTTTTTAATCATATGATCTAATTAAAAGAACAAAGATCTTAGTGATTCTATACAGTAAATGTAGGAGTTAAATGTTTCTAAACTTTCGAATACTCAATAGTCAAGTGGTGAAGCATGTTTGTGTTGCACGCAGGCTCTAGCTGGCTCAGGTTTGATTCCCCTTGTATGCAGACTTTTTTTCTGATATAAGTGCATATGGGAAGTCAAAGTAAGTATTTACAGGAAATAACCTACTTCTTAACGAAATAGTTTTTTATTTGAATTTCATTTTTAAGTACCATGGAATTTCAACGAATATTTTTAAAACTCTTTATAAATAAAAACTGTAGAAAATAAACTCTTGGCAAACTCTTAGAGAACTGAGAAAAAAGGGAACATATATGGGATTCTACAGAGATACTGTAAGAATTTTTCAGGAAAACTTTTCGAATACGAAAATAAGTTCGTCAGTGAAAAGTTCCATAAGAATTGTGGATGCTGGCTGGGTAAATTATTGTAAATTTTTTTTTCTTAAAGTCTAACAAAAATTTTCTTCGTAAATTATGTTCGTCTTCTTACTTATTTTAAAAACACGAAACCAAGGCCTTAGATTATTAGCTATTGTAACTCTTGTTCGGACGCATATCCATGCACATATTATACATAGTATGTTTTAGTATATGTTTTTAATTATAATTTTTTTCAGGTTTCTGGTAAACTATACTGCAGGAGCTCGTACTGATATTTTTTTGTATTAATACTTGATTAACGTTACACGGTATAGGATATTATATAAAATAAAGTATTTTTATTAATGTACTGTAGGATATCAGTTCTTCAGCATAGCCATATAAGGTTAGGTACTTAGATATATATGTGCTATAGGGGGAACGCCTTTGGCACGTATTGGAATCTTTACCAAAAAAGGTTGAATGGATATTTTTTGGCCAACGAGGTTCAGGAAAATCGTAAAGTAGCCTTACTAATTACTTTAGTAGGGCAAGAGACGTACAAAACACTGAAGGATTTATGTGACCCGGCACTTCCGTCCAATAAATCAAACGAAGAGTTGGGTAAAATTTTAGCATCGCAATTTGCACCTCGCGTTTCTGTTTACAAAGAAAGAACCGAGTTCTTTAAATTGAAGCAAGCTGAAAGCGAGTCTATTAGTCAGTGGTACGCTAGAGTGAAGAGCAAAGCGAGCACATGTAAATATGGCACTCAGCTGGAAAGCATGGTCAAAGATAAATTGATTACAGGTTTAAAAAAGGGGAGAATACTAGACCGTATTTTTAAAGAAGATGAGAATAAGTCGATGACCGACATTCTTGACGTAGCAAAAAAGAAAGAGGCGACGGTAGCACAGAATGAAAATTCAAATATTTACAAAGTCACGACAAAAGGCTATAAGAAAGACGATAAGAAAAATGCGCAAAATAAAAAATCTAGAGACTCTCGGGGTGAGGGGTCATACCAAGGTAATAAGGTATGTAACCGCTGTGGTGGGACCCAACATGATTTTGTGGACTGTAAATATAAGGCGTATAAGTGTAAGTCATGTGGTAAAATTGGTCACTTAGCAAAGGTATGTAGGAGCAAGAAAAGTGACACGTCACAAGTCAAATTCGTAACGGAAGACGAGCATGCAGACATGTTCAACGTTGAATCATCTTCCGTTCCAGGAGAGTCTATCATTGCAGATATCAAGGTAACGGTGTTATGTGCAAAGCTGAATTGGACACCGGTGCTTGGAGGTCGATTAAGCCCGAGGCACTCTACAATGAAAAATTCAGTCATTGCAAACTAGAAGATGCTAGGACAACGCTTCGATCTTATTATGGTAGAGTGTCGATCCCTGTTGGTCAGTTCAGTGCAACAGTTTCGTGCAAAAACAAGTCGACTCAAGGTAGCATAATTGTTTTTAAAAACGGGTGTAGGCTGTTAATTGGAAGATATCTATTAAATTCACTAGGGTTTTTACTAACACAAGTTAACGAAGTAGATGTTGACAATCAACTAGAAGGCATTCTAAAAGAATATGCACCATTGTTCGACAACAAATTAGGAAAGCTGAGTCAGGTCCAAATAGATTTAAAGACAGAGGGTGATCCCAGACCTGTATTTTTTAAACCTAGACCTATCCCATTGGCCTTCAGGGACTGCATAAGTAAGCAATTGGACGATCTGGAAGCGGCTGGTGTCATTGAGTCGGTTGGAAACAGTCCATGGGGAATACCACTAGTACCCATACTAAAAAAAAATGGTGACAGAAGACTATGTGTGGACTACAAGGTTATACTAAACAAGCATCTGGCTGACGTCAAGCATCCATTGCCAAGAATAGAAGAGATTTTTGCAACTGTCAGTGGAGAAAAGCTGTTTACCAAGTTGGATCTGGCAAGAGCATACAATCAACTGGAAGTGTCTGATGAGACTAAGAGGAAATTGGCTTGGAGCACACATAAAGGAATCTACCTAGTCAAAAGGTTTTCATTTGAGGTAAAGCCAGCTAGTGCTATTTTTCAGAAAGAAATAGAGAAAGTTTTGCAGGGAGCAAAAGGTTCCTTTGTGTTTGTGGACGGTATCGTAGTGACTGGTGCAAATAATGAAGACCACATAAAAAATCTTAGGAAAGTGCGAAGAAGGTTACAAGAAGCAGGACTAAAGTTGAACTTGCCTAAATGCGAATTTTCGCAGAAGCAGATCACGTATCTAGGTCATGTAATCAATGAAAATGGCCTGCAATCTGATCCAAAAAAAATTGCAGCTATGCTAGAATTGCCAAGGCCAAAAGACCTGGCCAGTCTAAGGACTTTTATTGGAATGATTGGCTACCACGCCAGATCTATTCCAAACATCTCATCTATTTTAGCACCTCTATACAAACTTATTCAAATTGATGCATTTAACTGGACCAAAGAAGAAGAGGACGCGTTCGTGGAAGTGAAGCAAGAACTTGCTTTAGATACAGTGTTGACTCACTTTGATCCCAAGTTACCGATCAAGTTAATGTGTGATGCGTCTAATTATGGAGTTGGTGTGGCGTTATTCCATGTGATGCCTGATGGTACGGAAAAACCGGTGGCATATACTTCTAGGCTATGGAAAGGATCAGAAAAAAATTACTCAGTGGTGCACAAAGAAGCTCTCGCTATTTGTTGGTCAGTTCAGAAATTCTATCATCATTTGATGGGGAACAGGTTCATTTTGTGTACAGATCACAAGCCATTAGTTTCCATTTTTGGAGAAAAAAAGGCATACCTCAGATGGCAGCTGGGAGACTGCAGAGATGGGCTTGGCTTCTTAGTGGTTTTAATTATGAAATCCAGTACATAAAAGGTGTAAAAAATCATACAGCAGATGGTTTATCAAGGTTTTCCAGGCCAGAGGCTGATCAAGTGTCATCGTTTAGTGAAGACTACTTCAATTTTATATCTGCTAACTATTTGCCAATTAAAGCTGAAAAGCTAGTTATGGAAACACGCAGAGATCCAGTGCTTGGCGCAGTGTTTCGGTACACCAGAGATGGCTGGCCGATCAAATTTGATGACCAACTCAGGTCGTACGCAGTTAGAAAGGATGAAATTAGCATCGACAACAACTTGATGATGTGGGGCTACAGAGTAGTAATACCACAAAAGATCAGGGAGCAGTTGTTGGTTGAGATTCATGGCACCCACATGGGTATTATCAAGATGAAGGCTATTGCAAAGCAATATTTCTGGTGGCCAAATCTGGACAAGGACATTGAAAACTTTGGCAGATCTTGCAAAATTTATTAATCCTCATCAAACATGCAAAAAAAAGCGACGTTAATCAAGTTTAAGGAAGAGGAAAATCCTATAGACAGAGTGCATATTGATTACCTGGGACCCATAAACGGAAAAATTTATTTGCTGGCAATTGATGCGTTCTCAAGGTGGCCAGAGGTTTATGAGATGCATGTCAACAAAATTGAAAGTGCTTACACCATTAGGAAGTTGAGGGAGTTCTTTGCCAAGTTTGGCCTACCTAAAGTCATAATATCGGACAATGGACCACAGTTTACGTCTGAGCAGTTCGATTTGTTCTGTGTCAATAATGGTATAACGCATCGTACATCAGCTCCATATCACCCTGCGACAAATGGAATTGCTAAGAATGCAGTGGGGGCATTCAAGAAAACTCTCAGTAAGGCTAAGAAGGATCAAACAGGAAACATAACCAGTACAAGCACAGCTATTCAAAGGTATTTGTTCCATTATAGAAATGCTCCACATGCCTGTACAGAAGTGTCACCGGCTAAAAGAATGCTCGGTCAAAGTCTTAGAAATCGGTTAAGCATGATGTGTGGTGACAACACATCCAAGGCTACAGAAAGCCAAATGCGTCATTTTTATGGCAACAGAGAACTAAGTTTGGATGAAGGTGACAAGGTATACGCCAGGGAATATAGGAATCCGGCTAAACCAACTTGGATGTCAGCAACAATTCAGGAAAAATTAGGTAAGCGCACATATCTATGTGCTCTGGATGACTATCAAGAAGTTTCTTGGAAAAGGCACACCGATCAATTAATCAAACTCAACCAATCAGCTATAATTCGGGAGGATGTTCGAAGCACCTGAGAGAGACTCAAAAGATGTGGTAGGAATCAAGAAGGTGAAGGCAAGGCAGAAGTCATTGAAGCTTCTGGGTTATCGGATCAGTGCAAAAGTGTTTGTGAATTAGATAAATGTATTTTAGTTCGACAGGAGTTTGAAAAAGAGAGTGATCGTAGTGATAAAACTATGAGTATGCAAAAGAAAAAAAATTTTAAAGATTTATGATTAAATGTAAACAGTAGACCGCAAAGACAAATCAAAGCTCCTGTAAGATTAGATTTATAGTAATATGTATGAACAAATCCAAATCTCAGGTGTATGTAATTTTAATACTCAATATGTTATGTAAAAAAATATTTTTATGTTTTAATTTACATGCAACTTAGGCAGGGACGAGTGTAGGATATCATTTCTTCAGCATAGCCATATAAGGTTAGGTACTTAGAGATATATGTGCTATAGAGGGAACGCCGTTGGTGCGCATGAAAGTAGTCAGTTAGTATAGTGTAGGCGCTTCTCCCATGCATACCTCCCATGCATACGTAAAGTTTGGCTCATTAAAGTATTTCATGACTACTAATTAAATGTCGTTTCATTTAATATAATGTATTAACCCGATACATTACATGTACAATAAAGTAACACCATTTTAAGTGCATAATTTTTTTGTTTTATCGAATTTTAATCAAGCTTACCCGTATTTTCAATCACAACGAAACAAACTTTACGTTCAACCTTCACCATACTTCAAACGTAAAAAAATAAATAACTTTAATAAAACTTACAACTCTCACTAAGCTTAGAATCATAGAAGAGCTCACAACCATAATAAGACGTATAACATTATTGAAACTTATAACTTAACAACTACATTTCAATTTTTCAGTTAACTTGACTGATTAATAATTAAAACTGATTTTACAACTTAATTTACAGTTTTGGTCAATTTTCCCACCTTTATTAATATTACTGTTATAGATAACTGCCATAGTCAAACTATATGGACTGTACTTTGTTTTAATTTTATTGCAATTTTTTAATTTTTTTAATAAATATTTTCAGTTAATACAAGTTAATGATCTAAAATATAAACAAAATCATAATTACGTCATTTCACAATTAAATTTATTAATCGAATGAAAAACTATCAGGTAGATGTTTTAAATATCGATACACAAATTTGAAGCTTATATTTATTTATTATTCCTAATTCCATAATTTTTTTTTTCTCTAATTAAAATGTGATTTAAATATGACACGTTCATTTAATCTAACATAAAAATAACAACGAAAGTTTTTGAGAGACAGACGAGAACGTAAGGCTGAAAATCAATGTTAGTGAAGACAAGGAACTTGAGAACTTTTTATTGACAGTAATCCTGTGAAAAAAAATACTAAGGTTTCATGAATGTTTTTTGTTTGCACTGCAATGCAAAACGTTTGAAAAATTAAAAAATTTTTGATAAAAGTTTATCTATATAAATATTATCCCTTATTATTTTAGTTGTTACATTACTTACAATTAAAAATTGTTTTACATCAACAATAAATAATTCTAATTTGAGCCAATTTTTTAAGACATGCCATGCAGATACAAAAAATCTTACATAATACCTTTTTAAAGCCATGGGCAAGAAAGAAGTAAGTAAGATTAATCTTTCTCACGTGTACTAATTCAAGTAAAATTCATTTTATGTCGGGTTCATGCTTTAACTCAATAAAAGTCTAAGATTAGCCATCAAATGTATTCTACGTCATTATACATTTATTAGTTAACACCTTTGAGGCTCTGTTCTTCGTTGTTTACCATAGAGATGTTCAATTTTATGACAGAGATTAAAATTTTTTGCATTTCATATAAAGTGAAATTCAACGGACTCAATACTTAATAGTTGTTAATACTTGCTTTCTGTTTAAAAAACAAATAAATTTATATTATGTTTTATTTTAATACTTACTCTTTTGAAATTTCTTTACACAGCTAGAAAAATCCAGTATATGCTTTAAGTATATTTAAAAATAAATAAAACTCAATATATGGAGTACTTAAACATTCCCTTTATTAAAAACACGAGTAACACAGTTACGTATACTTTTCGCTAGACAGTAGCTTTACCAGACGATCATAGTGTCCATTCTACAGCTATTCACTTGGCTAATCTTAGAATATTTATTAAAATAACAACTACGTTTAAATTGAAAATATCTTAACGGTACTCGTAGCGTGCTAATTTAGTTTTTAGTGTTATAAATGTAAGCTACTACTATTGAAAAAGTCATTTTATTATTAAAAATAGTTTTATTCTACTCAGAAGTTTGAGCTCTAATTAACCAGTTAGCATTAGCCATGCTTAGTCCATGGAACCAGAGGGGATGAGTGTAAGGACATAAGAAACATATTATGTCTATCTTACTACCCTAGTCAAGTCTAGATCCACAAACTTAAACAGTTACAATTATTTTCAACATGCAAATACATGTTACGATAATAACCATAGCATGAAACTACAATAATATCTGGGTCGCAAAGTATTACTATCTAAGCTTAAGTGTATGCGTTTGTTTCGTGGTTGAGGTTCTTACGTTATTAGGTAATAAAATAATTTAAACATCACCTATTTAGAATGTTAACCATTGTATCTATGTTAACCATTGACTCATGAGACATTAATAATAACTGCCTTTAAAAAATTACAAAAATTTCTTTGAAGATGATTTTAAAGTTTTTTGTGCTCTTAAGATTAAAAAAGTAGTTGAAGCATTTAGTCTGGTTTAGCCTTTATTGCAGTCTCTACTATCTTTTTAGTTTTAATAACTAAAAATCTAACTTTTTTTACCATTGTTAATCGTGGGTATACTTTTAAATTTAGTTCCAACATGACTCTCAAGTAAGGGTGTAAAAGAGTACCAGTTACGCACACTTATGACAAACCACAAACTTGAATTCTTACATCAGATAATCAGATAATTATAAAAAAAAGTCAGACATACAAAATATATAACCTATTTGAGTATTATATTAAATAGGCAGTCAATAATCTTCCGTATTATATTACAGATGAATAGAATCTCAAATGGTCCATTACAAAGCTGGGGAAGTTTATGTGCAAAATCTGTGAAGCGTTTCCATCAGACGTTTGAAAATACAACATATCAGCCAGAAAAAAACAGTCCTTCTAAAAGTGTCATACTTAAATCACAGAATACATTTTTAAATGAACGACAGCTGACAACTCAAACAGAGATTAAAAAACAGCAAGAATATCAGTTTCAAGATAAACTTAATATTAATAAATGTTTTAAACAAAGGAGCTTGGATTTAAAGAGAAATGATAGAGGATTTACTTATGGTAAAAAAAGTGTGTTTACTTATGTATCATCTCAAAATTCAGTGACGAACATATACAAAAGCCCTTATCCTATAGAGATTAGTTTATGTAATTTCTTTAGTTTATTAAATCAAGAATGTCATACTTTCAAGCATTCAAAATCTAGAGACACTCAACTCACAATTCATACTGAAATTCCGTTTCAAATAAACTTACCACTAACAGTTAAAATGAATTCTCTTAAAATTAATGATATTTGTATAAGAATTGTCCTTGAATCTAATTTACATGAAAGTCAAGTAAATACAAGGTTATTAAATAGAAAATTTATCAAAAGTCATTCAGGAAACTTCTTCATATGGGATATCAAACAAAGAGTTAGTTTAAAAAGTACGTTAATCAAAAAATATGCAACAAATTTTTATGCAATAGTTGAATTTAAAAAATATACAGACCATTCTGTAAGAACAAAGTTATATACTGGCCACGTAAATTTTGGCTACTCCAGTGCAGATAGCGTCATTTATAGTAGTAGTAAGGAGAGCGTAGAGTCACTTCCAAGTAGTATTAGTGAGAGTCATCTCTCGAAAACAAGTAGTAAGAGCAATTACACTGCACGTCTCAGTTTTAATAGCTCAGGTAGTGAAAATATGAAATTTTTTCAACATAGTAGCTTAAAAAAAAAAAAAAAAAGACAATTGTATCTAGTGCGTATGTTAAAACGTGCATTTAATATTTTTCAATACACAATTAATCAACAAGTATTATTACCCATAAAGGACAACTCTCGACAAGAGCGAGATTATAAACATCCAGACAGTATTAGTAGTTGTGATTCGCGAAACATCCCACTTCGAGACACGAATTCTATCATGCTTTGTGACAGTATAACGGTTAATGCAAGACCTTTATCAGTTAATGCATTCATCACTACCACAGACTTATCAGTTAAAAAGCATTTTGCCCATCAAAAAAAAAATCTCATCAGTCTTCCATCACAGCTATCTTCATCAGTTAACACTGAAAATTTAGGCTGTAACCGTGGCTTATTAGTTGAGTTAGAAGTCGAAACAATCGGAAATAAGTCTTTAGTAGAACAGTTTTATAAGATTATGTTTTTACAACCATACCTGCATCAACATTTAAAGCATCTAGACAATAGAAATCAGCTACTGTACAAAAAGAAAAAGCTTCCAGAATTCCTATTATCAACCCAAAAATTAGGTGAACATAAACAGCTGATTCAGTTGCAAAATATTGTAACTTCAAATAGTACTACTAGTATGGAATTTAAAGACTTACCTTTTGATATGCCCAAACTGAAAAAACGCTTAGAACCAACCGAAAGCATTAAACTTCGTTCATCTCAAAAGTCATCAGATCAATCAACCCAAGATGTGAGAGTTACTTCAATACGTGGTAAGGATGTATTTTATTTAATAAGTCGATGTATGAAGCTATAAAACTAACTAAAATATTTTATATGATGTATTTTGAGAAAATTTGCATTTTTATTACGTCATGAGAAAACTTTGAAAAAAAGTTAATTTTAAATGTAATAAATATATTTGTTAAGTACAGTGTTCATGGTACTTAATGAATATACCTTAATTACAGTTTAATATTGTTAGTTGCCAATATAAAAGAAGAATGTTCTTACTTAAATACACAAAACTTTACAGTAACGTTAATCAAACAAACCCAATAGGTTGCGAGGCATATTCGAGAATACTTTCAAAAAAATATGGAATACTTTTTATTTTGTTTCACAAGTCAGTTAAAAGTATTTGCTTGATTGATAAGTAGTGATAACTCATTAGAATCACATTGTATTTTGTATAAGCTAATAACTTTTTAAGTAAATGAGTCAGTTCCTTATACAGCTGCTTGTTTTTTAAAGTTGGATTTCAAAAATATTTATTGCATTGTTTACATGTACTGGTAATATCTGCTAGGACATGTTAATGGCTATGATATGCGGCTCACGAGTTTCCAAGCTTAGCTAAGAGTGCACTAGAGAGAAAACTTTCTCGTTAGCAATAGAAAGTATTTTGGTGCATATATTTTCCAAACATGATGCTGCATACACAGATATACGTTCTGTTCTTAAATTTTTACCACGTTTATTTTAGTCATTTTTAAATCTAGGATTTAGGGTGTTTGCTGACTAATGAATACATTTTTTTATGCGTTAAGTAGTAGTCGTATTTAAGTTTAGCTCAGATTTTTCTTTTATGCATTCGTATTCACCTACTGTGGAACTGTACATTTTTTAGAAAATAATAAATTGTTTATAGTGTGATACATGTATAGTCCCTACAAATGTAACTATATTTGTTCAGATAATACGTTCTGACTGCAGTTGTAATGCTCCTAAATAATTTATTGCTTTTCTATACAGAAATCTTTGTAACAACCAGAAAATGATGTATTGGGATAGCATGATACAAATGTCTTTCTCAAAGTTTTATGACGAAATATAGGAAGGGAGATTCCTTTTATGTAAATGGCTAATTGTAATCAGTCGTATTTCACGATTTTTTGAACCAAGTTTAATTAAGCTTTATTTTATTTATTTATTTTTTTCATTTCTGGCTGTGTGTTTAAATAACTAAAAGATGTAAGTTTTATTATTTATCTTTTATTTAATTGAATTTTATTGGTTTTGAAAAATTAATCGTCAAAAAAACCTTATTTTTTCACCACTTCCATCGTTTTTGGAAATTTTATACCTCAGAATATTCTAAAACTACAAGATCGTCAAATTCAACCGATGTCTTAGTGATTCACAAATTACAAATAACACTGTATGTATGGTCGAGTTCACTCCCAGGTCATTAGAACCAACGAGTGGGCTCATGTACATACAATGATTTCCAAGTCTATAAGAGACAAAAAATCTTAAAATCAAGATTTTATATTATGTTAAGTGTGTGTACATAGTACTGTACCGAACTTCCTAGGGTCGATGAGCTTTAAAAGCAAAATATCAAACTATACTCATTGGGATCAATGAACCTTGAATACTTCGTACAATTGTTCATAATCCATGCCTTGCACAACAGTAATCATGTTTCATTGGTGTTTTGTTTACCTTTAGATAAAAGAAAAATCTCATATGAACTAGTACTTTTTTTTTAAATTCTAAATATGAGAAAATACATATAAAATTTAAACCTAAAACGGTCTTCGTCGATTTTGAGTTGCCTATTCATACAAACATACGTAACGTCTTATCAACAACAAAAATTTGTAGTTTTTATTCCCATTCAGGCCAAAGTTAGTGATGAAAAACTAGGGATTTTTGACTAAGTGTTGAGTATAAAAACCAAGGTTCAGAAATTAGTAATTTTTTAAAATGTTTCTTTTGTTTACCTTTTCGTAATCCAAGTGAGATTAAGGATTGCTTTACAAAGTACTTAATATATATCATGCTGAATGACAACAGAGTGGAATCATTTTATAACGATATCATCCATGAGTAGAGTGAAGTACCAAGATCTCTGACTATTTGTGCTAACTTCTCATATACTCTCTGTCACGCAACAAATAAGGGCAAGTCATTTTACTCATATTTTAACAGTACGTTTTACACATCAAACCCCAACGTATTTTAGTTTACAGAAGCATTAAAAGAAGTTCAAATACATGTGTACATTGAAATGCGACGTACTAAAACAAAATCGAAATGGAATGCAAGCAAAAGAAACTTTTTACAATGAGAAGCAATACAATTAAAATAATAGTTTTTTGACGCGATATCAGTAAAATAAGGCAGTTAAAAAAAGTTCTCACCAAAAGTTGATTCTTTGGGAATAATTGTATTAATCTCTTAAACGTACTGGTATCTAAATAACTTTTAATGGACAGTATTATGATCTTTTTAAGCATGCTGTAAGCAGTCCGAATCTTATATCAAGTGCGATGAAAGAAAAAAAAAAAATTAGTTAACAACTCTGTTAAATAATTATGACTATAATTTTATCCTGCCTTAAATTTGAAACACAAGGTCTTACGCTTCTTTACAGGTTGCGGAAGTGACAGATAGTCAAACTATTAATTTGTTTATTGGAAAGACAAGAAATAAAGTTTCATAAAATATGCGTGTTAAGGTACCTTTCTTTCTTCTAGCAGCTTTGGGTGGATCGGGTTAATAGTTTGAATAGCTTTCCCTTTCTTCAAATTATTTGGAATTGATTCATTTTAAATGACTCTTCCAAAAAGACGAAGAAAAGAAACGAATATTAAGGCACTCTTTAGCAAGTTACATTAGTAACTAAGTTCTGCACTTGAAGAGTGGCAGCAGGCTACTGACTAAAACGCCGTACGAAGAAATGCACCTCACGTGAAGTTTTAATCGAAACTTTTTTTTTTTACATACTATGGGGCTTGCACTTGCTGACTTAAAGTGGCTTAGCAGCTCGCTTTAGTTGTTATTTAACACTTCCGAGAGCCACGGAGTATATAGTCATCTGTGCTAGGGGACGACTTACGTTAAGGATGACTTTTATAAGAGCCATAAAATTTCATCAATGAAAAAGAAAAAAATAATTGTGCAAGTCATCATTTAAGAACCTTTCTTTCTCAAAATAATCACCATCCTTGGTAAACATATATATTAAAGCCACCTTAGTTAAGGTAAGAAGTGGATCGTTGTAAATAGAATACTTCAAAAATATTTAAAAATTTTTAAACTAATTTCTAAAAATGATGTAATAGCGTCTGAAAAGCATTAGTGTCCTTCAAGGGCTCATGTAATATAGGTTAGTTTAAGTTACTTTCTACCTAATAGGTACATTGTATCTGAGTGATGATCTTATGTTCACTAGTTAAGGATAGTCTCAGAGTTTTTTCCGTACTTCCATTATTTGTTCGTAAAAAAACTATACCTTATACTCTTTCTTGTTAATCCATTTTATTAGGAATGATAGTGCCTAATTATTCTTCATAAAGTGTCGATAATAACCTTGAATTATCAGCTGGTAAGTAAATCTATTGACTTTCCGTTTTCGGAGTTGATGCAATTCCAGTATTTAAATACTTCTATTCAAGGTTATAATGGAATAAAAATTTCACATTTGTTCGTAGAATATGGTTGTTTCAATGTTTCTATAGCTAAGCATATATAACCATACACCGTTTTATCACATTGGTTTAAAGTAACTTCGATTACTCGTAGATGGGGAGAATCACGTCAACTGTCCCAGCGCCGCGGTCCCCAGATACGAATTATGGTCTGCTGATACTGCTAAGTAAGGGTCTGATAGTATTATGTTGGCAGATCTATTTTGTCTAGATTATGTTATCATATCTGAATGTTGTCTATAAAGATTATAAGGAGTTTGATCTACGAGTCTCTAATGTAATATTACCATGGTACTATTTTCTAGATGCGCAAAATCTAATTTGCTTAGAGTGCTTGTTTCACCAGTATAAAGATTCTCTATTCATGCTACAAATTCCGGATTTCCTGCTAGTTCCCTTACATCCTGGGCTACGGTTCTGAATATATTTGGAAAAAAAAAACTTTAGATGTGCTTGACCTCTTTGTTATATATGCAAGATGTCAATCAGATATTTATGGGATCGAATAATTTAATCTAAGGTAGGCTCAGTTCTTTTAAAGTTAGTTGATAAATGTATCAGATATCTGTCGAGAGTAAAATCTTGTCCTAAAGTCAATATATCAGCAACTCATTTAAGAATATGCTCATGGCGTGTCGTAGCGAGATATAGTTTTTTTGAATGCAGCTGAAAAAATATGGCTATTTTTTTCACAGAATTAAATATATTCTCTTTGGTTGGCACGGAAATAGTCGATGTTAGTGTTCATAACACTGACATGGTCTTCTGTGACGAATAATATTATCTCCCGCATGGGGTCTCACAGTATTTATTATGTTTAATGCTTCTGCCTTAAAATTTTTCAGTCGCGTTATCTTCAAATTTAGGAAAACTATTTCCGTATAATAACTACTATTAGGATAACACAATTGTGCCATATATTATCAAAAGATTTTATTTAATCCTTGAGTAAACGTGTGTTCCAATAAAAATTTATCAAAATCAAGCCATATTACTATCTTTCAATCAGCTCTCTTAATTTTTGTAACACTGATTCACACTATATTCCGAAGTTCGTTTTTAGTGGTTCTATTCTACAGTTGGCATGACTGGCATACTTTCAATCTGCACAGTTTTCAGGCACTGTTATTAGTACGATAGCGAATATAATCCAGATCGCTATTTTTTTGTGGAAGATATGTAGTATGTAATTCTTACAAGAATGCTAATATCAGAAAACTAGTTCCAATTTATCTGTGTGTTTTCGTATGATTTCTCTTACTTTGAACCGTTCTTTTACTGTTCAATTAAGTTCAATTAACAATTTAATTGTTTTAAAGAATTTTTAACTATTGCCCCGAAAATGAATCAAAATTTTATTATTAACATCGTATTTTGCGTCAAATTTGACGTAGGAATCATGTTTTTAGAATATGGAGACTTTTCAATTGTTATTGTCAAAATATTAATCTATGCAGCACGTCATGGTAATAAAAATTGTTTTTTTAATTATTAAATAAAATCTGTACCTCGTATCAAAAAAAATTAAAAGTAAAAATTGTGGATAGTTAAAAGATCTACAACTGTTGCATTACCAATTTGTCAGTAAAATCTCAAAATTTTGTATTATCATTAAAAAAAATCAAAAAATCACCATTTTATTATTTATTCAATATAAGTTTTCATAAATATTTAATCATGAGTAATTTGTTTCCCAATCTAATCTCCTAAATAATGAAAAACGAATTTTCATGAAAGAAAAAAAAAAAAAAATTTTTAACCACTAGAAAAAAAAAACAATAATAACAATGCTCAACGTAACATTACACGTAAACTGTTTTTTGTTCTTCAAATTTTGTTATTGCTACTATGTTTTTTATTGTTTAATTAATTGTCTGCTTTTGGATGAAAAATAGATCTTTCATCTATTTGATTTTTTGGAATTTTAAAATTTCGCGCGAAAGCCTGCCTACAGTACGATCTATGATTGAAAGTGTTACCCACGCTACTCGCGTACATTTTTCGTACGACAAGTTCGTTGGCTTTTCGATCAGCTGTGCGTTTATTTTTGTCCGCTCCCAAAAAATATTCTCACTCGTTGTAGTTTAGAGTTAAATAATTTTTACTTTGTTACAATGCCATGGAAAGAGGCACGTAAAATGCAAAATACTAGTTATTGATCAGACAGATGATTTAATCCTTTTAATCTCAAGCATCAAACAACAAACACGTCTGATTAGAGGAAAGGTAAATGAAAACCAACTTTTGAAATTGGACTTGGCAATTTTGTCAGATGCATTACAACAAAAAATTTTTTCTTTTTGCCGCTTGAACTGATCAAAGTTGAAAAAAAAAGATACAAAAGAGAGTGAAAATGAACTACCAGAATTGGTACGTACAATATTTTAATTATCATATCGAGCTCAGACATACCTAACCGCTCGTAGAATTTTATGCCGACGTTTTAGTCTAATTTTTTAGATTTTCGGGAGTTAAACTTTGTAAAGTAAACGAGTGGATTTTTTCAATGAAGAATTAAGCTTCTTAGGATCATCGCCCATCAAAAAACAAAAACTTTCGTTAAAAAGGTATTTTAAAGAAAAATCAACACGAATATCGTCCGTAATTGATAAAAAAATTTTTAATTTGAGCCAAGATGATACAGATGATCTTAAAGCAAATGACGACGCATCCTCGATAATAAGTGCTTTGTAACAAAGTTAATACTTTGTCCGACCGCGTTAATAAAATTAAAATTTTGACTATTTTTCAATCATGGTCTTATAAAAAAATTGAGCACATATTTGCTTTCGCAACTCGTCACATGATAGGCATAGCAAGAAATGTTGCTCGAAAAAAGGGATTAATTGGGGATCCAAACCCAAAACAATATCCATTTCTAGGTGGTAATTTTATCAATACAGTTGCTAGCTTGTACCATTTTGACGAATACACTTAATATATGCCTGGAAAAAAAATATTACGTTTCGATAAAAGTAGACAGCAAATCGGTACCTATTTAAAAAAGACTAGTATTAAATAATGTAAAAGAATTGTATGGAGTTTTTACTAGTACGTATCCAACTATGAAATGTAGTTTCTTAAAGTTTGCTAGCTTAAAGCCGAAATATTGTGTTTTGGCAGGTGCTTCTGGTACTCACTCTGTTTGTGTATGTCCTATACATAAAAATGTTAGTATATTAGTGAGTGGTGCCGATTTTAAATCACTTGTTTCCAGTTCTGAGCTGCCTTTGATGAATTATAAGAATTTTTTGGATCGTATGGTATGCAAAAACAAAATGACTAATTGTTATTCAAATTCTTGTAAGGAGTACCCGGGCGTGACGAATGTTATTGAGCAACTGAAAAAAATTTTTAAAGAAAAATGTATTGAAATTGTTACCTACAAGAAATGGGTCACGGTTAAAAGAACCTCATCGCAGACCCTTATATCTCCAGTTAATAAATTTTTACAGAGCTTGGTTGTGTGTCTTGACACCTCACTTGAGCAGAGGAAAAGACAACAACTACTACAGAATGCCTTCTTAGATACGTGGTCGATGCTAGGAGAGATGAGCGCATCTCTCTTCACAGAATTTCTCTTGGCTGGCTGACACCAATGCCTGGCTTGAATATTTTATGGGCGTTTTAATGTGCAAGATCCTGAGAATAAAGGTACTGCAGTATCTATGCAGATACTTTGAATTTTATAAAACGGATAGACCTGTACGGAGGATTATTAGAGAGCTGGCGATCCCTCTCACATGAACTTCAGTGGTGAGTAGATCTTTACAGGTGTATGGGGTAAGCTTTTGGAATGGGCTGCCAGCCATGATTTGCTATTTCCCGAGCCCTTTCATATTCAAAAATACGATAAGAAATTACTTGCTTTCGATTATCTAACATTACTATTTTACTGTGATAATTGATGTTACATGTTGAAAAGTGCAAGTCTGTTAATCTGTTAAGCTGTTTTAACGTATTTTAATGATTTAATGTTAACTTATACAATATTAGTATGTGTATATTTATGTGTGTAGTTATTGATTTGATTTGATGCAATGTGACTATAAGTAATTATATAGCTTACTGACACGATGGCTTAGCGATAAGTTCGCAGTCCCGTCGTTCAACGGGGTTAAGTAGCATTTGGTGCGGTTGGAACTTGGATGGGGTGACCGTTCAAATCTCGCTATTTTGCCTTTGCTGTTAGCTTCGTAGATCGATTAATTGTTTTTTCTGTCTTTTTAACAACGTGAGGGAGAGTTGTGACAAAGTTCTGCCCCGTTGTCTCAGTCTGCAGCTTATACACTGGGTAAGAAATAAGGCAGATACACCAGGCTGTTCCAGATTAGGTTCTTCCTACGAGAAGTTTTCCGGGGTTTTCCTGGTCCACATGACAATCGTCATAGGCGAATGCGGAGCAGTTGTTAGGGCCCTCCACCCTTCCAATCACATTTCAATTCCTTCCCAATCTAAGTGCCAAGTACCCCCAGTAGTGCCTCTACAAAAGAGCTGGACGTGAAGTACTGTAATATAAAAAAGAACCATTTGGCCTGTATATGAATAGGTACTCCGTCTACAGTTATATTTTTAATATTCTTAAGCTTGTTTAATATGTGTTCAGTTTTAAAGTGCGGTTGATAAATATAAAGGCATGGTGTGTACCTTTGCGTACTAATAAATGTATGAAATAGTTATGTGATATCGACTAATTTATAATTTATAACTTATGATGACTTAACAAATTGTGGTATACTATATACTATGATAAACAAGAAGAACGACACACAATCACAAGCTCATCACAACGTGACAAAGGTATCGTTGAAACTAAAAACTTATTATTATATGATATAACATTTTAAAAACTACTTATATGATATTTTGTACAAGTTAATACAGTAAAGCATATCTATATCTATCTATCTATCTATCTATCTCTTTCACATTATCTTTGTGGGAC
This sequence comes from Copidosoma floridanum, assembly GCF_000648655.2. The sequence continues at coordinate 330,675 of NW_019384181.1, forward strand.
CGGTGTGCGCCCGCATGTGTTGTGTCTGCATTTGTGCCCACATAAATAAGCAATTTGGGTGCCGTCCGTCCTCTTCCCTTACGTGTTTTCGGCGCACCAGACAGCATGTGTCTTGTGGTCTCGATGTGTGCCGGGGCATCTTGACCTGGCTGTTATTTACGCACGTTTATTACACACATAGTGTGCGCAGACAATTATATCTCGCTGCTTACGTGCGTTTTTATGTTTTCTTCGTTTCTTGGTAGCAGACAGAAATGCCCTAGTAACGACGACTTTATGTTAGAAGAGGATGTGATCGACGTTTATATGTGAATTTTTCCACTTGGTGCTAATATTTGCGGTAAAGATACTGTGAGCAAATTGTCCATGAAAATAGATCATGGATTAGGAATATACGTGAATGAGAAAAAATCGATTGCAGCCATCACTAAAGTAATGTTTAACCACAAGAGTTGGACAAAATTTCACGTGTATTAAAAAACTCTAGTGGTGTAATATTTCTGTCTGCGAAAAATAACCAAAGATTGAAAAATATACAAGTTCTGGACGCGCTTCATTTTTCACCTGGGTATTCAAAGAAAGAACGATCTAAAACGACGGAATTCAAAAAGATAAAGTTCTTGACTCATAAAAGGACTGACGATGAGATCACTGAGGAAATGCATTCTGGTATATTTGACGACAGAATTCTAAAAGAGAAATCAACGACCCCAGCCATTCCGAGAAAGGTGAAGATCATAAAAGACCAACTTTGCTTTTAAATATAACAGGGAAAAAGACGAATTTGTTACTCAAACGCAAGTACTTATTAACTATTTAAGATAGACAACTGATAAAAGTAAATCTTTAGCTAGAGAAAGTGCTGCCATGGAGTATAGGGCCAGTCTGCGGCGCCGTATAGCCTGGCTATCGGAGAGTCAGAGAAACGATAACTTGAAGGCAACGCAGACTGCAAAAGAAAACTCAGGTCAGATAAGGGCTTTGGAAAAAGCAATAGTGACCATCTCCAACCTGTTCGAATGGCTGGAGGCATTTAAGACAGCACAAAAGGTAGACCAATCAAATTCTAACCTAGATGCCTTTAATTTTACTGCTTTTCCTTTATTGAGACGAGGTCATGAACGTAAAAATGACCCCTTTTTAGAAAAAGGATTTGATTCTGCACTTCATGACAGAACAAAAAATCTTGATCGAAATGAAAGGTTTCAATTTAAATTATTAAATAAGAAGTCATCCTCTTGTTATGACTACAAGTTAACTTTTAAAACCAAGATGGAATTATTGCTTGATAAACTATTTTCAGATTAGAAAATAAGAAACTGCTATATGTATTAAATGATACAGTCGAGTTTCCCGTGTTTTTGTCTGCTCAGGAATGATATGATCATAACGAAAGTGTACGATGTATAATAATTCACCACATTGATGATTCTTATCATTTAAAGACAGTTTACTTTTCCAACTCTTAGGAACTGCCAGATAAATTAAAGGAAATCAAAAGAAATGAAACCAAATTGTCTACAAATGAAATCAGACGTAAATTGTATAATTTTCGGTACTTCCATGATGAATCGATAGTGTCAGACTTTGTTGTTAAATTTAAAGAGCTCCTTAGAAGCTACGAAAATTTACAAGGGAAATAATCCATGTCTGAGGGAGGGATACGTGATGCATTTTATAGTGCAGTCAGTAACAATGTATTGCAGATTGAAACCCTTGAAGCCATAATTAAAGATGCTCAGAGAAAAGAAATGACATATGATCAGTGTAAATCTTTCTTATTAAAGACTAAATATAGATAACAGTGATCCAAAGCAACCAGATGAACGGCCCCTGCAACAGCACTGCGAGTCCATCAAGCCAATTCCGCCCATGACAACATCTACTGTTATAGGTGTGATGACACTGGTTATCACTCCTATAACTTGCTGGTGGGCTACTGTAAATACTACATCTGTGGGAGACTCCAACGGAACATCATGAAGCATACAAGGCACTGTAGGGGTGCATCATCAGGTGATAAGAAGAACACAAATTGGGATTTTAAAAGACGAAAAAATAAAGATGGTCATGGATCAAGAATCTTTACGTATAAAAGGGAAAAAAGGAAGAAAATAAAAGACAAAAAGAGAAAAAAGTAACAAAATAAAAACAACACGAAAGGACAAGATAGGAACTCTAATAATAAGAAAAACAAAAACATTGAATTTCATGAGAATGGTAAGGCTGTTTCTCTTAATTGTTTTCAAGTTCTGTAGATAGTCTAAAGGCTGGCAACTACAGCTTAATTAAATTTATTGTGGTATCAGGAGCAATTGACCATTTAGTGAGTTCTCGGTTGATATTTAAAAGCTTAAATCAAAGTAAGACAGGTAAAATAAATTGTGCAAACAGCAGTTCTTTGGCAGACTTATAAACAGAGGGAGAAGGCATGCTTGTTAGTAGAAATGATAATAATGACCTGACATTGAATAACATTATTTGCTCCAAGTCTCTGTCAGAAAATTTACTTTCTTCAAAGAAATTTGTTGATCTAGGCTCGGCCATATATCTTGATAATAAAAAAACTGACATATTTGATCCGACTTCGAATAAGTCATTTATTACAGGAGCATGTCAACAGCCATATTGGCTTGTTGAGCTAAACGTTCAAAATAAAAATACAATTGACAGAAAATTTCCACTACTTGGTAATGAATGGCTCGGGTGAACCTCAGTAGAATATACGAAACAAAACTGCAACAAAAGACGGCAAAGAGGACAGCAACACTGATAAGAATGTCACGCAAGAGGAAGGTACAGAAAATTTAAGCACCCCAAACCCCATAGACTCTTGCTTCGAAAACTTAATTAATGACCACAAGCTGCTAAACTCTGATAAAATAGGTGCAGAAAATACGCCTATACATGGCAGTTATAGTACCCTTGGAAAGAAGACAGACCCTATGAATAAAGCAATTTTATGGCACATTAGATTAGGACATATTACCCTCACTTGTCTTGAAGCGTTTCAGAAGAAATTTCTAAAGAATCAAGATTTGAAGAATGTTATAATTGATAACAGTGTATCTTATTGTAAAGTACGCTCAATAGCAAAATATAACAAATTTCTGTCCAAGACAGCAAGAGTGAAAGCTACTGTTCCTCTTCAGATTATTCAGTCGGATACCATGGGTGCAATAAGCCCGATTCACATCTTAAACGCTACATATGTGTATCTGTATTTATAGACGATTACTCCAGAATGGCCATGGCATATCTAATGAAAGCTAAAAGCGACACGTGAATTTGCTTGGAAAGTTTTGCTCGAAGCTCCACAAATATCTATAAACAAATGAGTTACATGGCATGCTGTCGAAAAGGTTTTTTTTTTTTTTAACGATTTGGTTGTATATTTAAAACCCTTTTCAATTGAACTGAAACATTACAAAGTAAAAAATATACACACAAACATATTGCAACTAGGGTGTTACATCGTATGTATAAAGTGATAAAAGAAGTATGAGGTGCATTTTTGATAACAAACAAGTATCAATAAGGTGTAAAAGCTTAACAATGAAATTCTTAAAATCAAAAACGACGATTATTATAGTTAACTACCAATAAAAACATACTAGTATGCATATTACATTATTTATGAATACGAAATCCGTACGAATTACGTAAATAGAAAAAAGCGATTATTAAACTAGTAATGTATATTTTAAATCAAATTTAAATTTTGTCTATCACTGGTTCTATTAATGTTGTTTTCTCGTCTTTCAATGTAAGTCATTTCTGAGACTAAACTTTTGTAACAGCTATTTTTCTTGGTCTTAAATTTTAATTAAATCACAAGCAAAATAAAAAAAGTATCCTGTATTAAAAAGATGTGTAAGTACAACTAATTTCTGGCCTTTTTTCTTAGTCTTACAATTTGTACACTTTTTATAAATTTTTTCATGTTCTTTCGTTCTAGCTTCCAAAGTTCTACCACTCTGACCTACATAGTAATATGGACCACCTGAACACTATATCTTATAAACAATATTGCATTTTTCATTTTTATTTAATTTGTCTTTATATAAGCTGTAAATTTTCTGACATTTATTAGTGGATCGGTAAATGACACTGACTTCATGTTTCTTAAGTAATCTTTTTAATTTTTAAATCTGTTGATTCCATGTAAGGTAAAAACTATTGTATCATTATATGGTAAATTTTGAAATGTAATAATATCTTTGTAAGCTTTGTTTCGGTAATTCATGTTGTTTAATCGTTAACTACTATATTTATTCATAAAATGCAATAGATAATTCTTGGCCAAAAATACAGAGCGTACGTAGCACAGGTTGTCATTATGAAAGCGTTTATCAGACAACCTAATAGCTTTATCGACTTAACCATAAATAATACCAATTTTCTGTGACAAAGGAAAATGGAAGTGGAAATTTAAATATAAGCCTGCACGTGTAAATTTTTTAAACCAATTTAATATCAACGAGCCATTTTGTAATAAAAAAATATCTTAGGCTATGATGTGTAACATGGCAAATCGGATATACATACGAGCGCGTCACAGAACCCTTGACACCGACGTTAAATGGCGAGAGTCTCGTAGCTAGCTTTCTCCCTCCTGAGTGTGGATTTCTGTAACGTGCGGAGTCCCTGTGTGCAGCCAGGAGGTCACAGCGTTAAGAGTGGCTATAGAGCTCGGCCTGACTCTTCTCCCGTACTTCCTACCGGTGTTCTGGAGGTGTGTGTGTGTGTATGTGTGATGTTGAGTGAGTGGATCTGGGAAGGACAGCTATCGAGGTATCGGTGTCTCGGGAGCAATCCTAGTATTGGTGGTCACTGTGTGTAGTGTTGCGTTGCCTGATAGTGTGCGGTGGCCTGCATAGCATACGGTGCGCCTGCGTGGTGGGACAAAAGAGACACTTGAGCTAGCTGCGAGGCTAGCACTGGAGCAGCATGGCGCGGCCTCAGCAGACTCTCGCGTGCCAAGTTACTGCCACGTAGTGAGGCCAAGACCCAGTGCTACATACTCATACAAACCAACCCTCACACGGTCATCCAGGTTTCCCGGTGCCCTCGACGCTGATAACATTACTGGAGGCATCAAGAAGCACTCCACCGGAGTCATATCCTGGTTTGTGAATGTATCGATTGTTGGTGCTATGTATCGTAGAGCATGTAAGTGGTCGTCCCAATTACTCTACCTTGTTAATTATAGAGTCAGTCAGAGTCTCCTATCGTAATCAAAACGTAAAAGTAAAGCGCCAAGTGTAGCGTATCAATACAGCAAGTCACGTTGCATGGACCGTCGCCTTTGTGGTGTGCTGCGTTAAGGTTATAATTAAAGTGACTGTTGTTCATGAAGATACATAAACTTTCACAATTCATATATTGTCTTGTGTTTCAATTCGTTTTGTGAAGCATTGGGTGAATCTTCAACAGGATAGTGCCACAGTGTGTGTTGTATTAGGGAGTACTTTCTGATACGTAGAAAAAGACTATTCAGATCTGCTAGCCACACGATACTAACTGTTGCTGCATTCAGCGCTGCACCATACATATAATAAATAATTAACCAATAACCCGATCCCCTTCCGAATAACATCACGGTAAAAGTCCCTTAGTAAACAAAAGTAATAATAATACACGTTAGTCACAATCCCCAGCTAACGTGTTACAGATGCTAAGGTTTGCTAACTCAGGCCTGACCAAGGCACAGAGTTCACAGATGGAGACGCTCAAGAAGTATTAGATGGACTAGGAGCTGAACTGCAGCTAGCAAGCCCTGACACAGTGGAGCACAACGGAACGGCTAAACGCTTCAATCTACCGATTGTCAAGAAAACAAGAGCTTGTATCTTTGATTTCAGTCTCCTTGAGAGTATGTGGAACTTAGCTCTAAGCGCAGCAGTTTATGTCAACAACCAAACACTTTATAGGTCTAATAAAATTAAAATCCTGTTGGTAAAATTTTCGTCACTTAAAAAACTCAACATTGGTCAGCTAAATTGTTTTGGATGCTTGGTGTAATGTATGCGCGCGGTAGTTGTAGAGACGCGAGGTGAACGAAGCGAGCGAGTATGTGTACGCGGCGCTGATGCGTGTGGGTGGGAGAGACCGTGTATGCCGAATGATCAAGCGGGACAGGCAGTACGCATCGACGAGAGGCTGAATGTAGTCAAACAATAAAGGATACATTAATCTATACAGTATCGTCTTATTTTCCTTTCCTCGAATCCCGCACCACGGCGAATTACCCATACAGAACAACTGGCGACGAGGACCAACAATGGTTTTTGAGGCGAATTTTTATGCGACGAGCGATCGAGAATTCGTACAGAAAGTGAAAAGTGGACAACGCAAAAGGAAGCCGTGAGTGATGAATTCGGGATTTGTGTAACGCGTGAGACTGTATTCGAATACGTATTCGAGTCGCGAAGAGTGTCAAGTGAGCAACGAACGGCATAAAACTGTGTAACAAACAGTACAAAAAAGTCAATGAGTGACAATGAACCAACCGATGAAAAAATCGGAAGCTGAGCAGCATAAGCCAAGGGATACACAATTGACCTTGAGCGAGGTATATCAACTGCGCAAAGCTGAAATCATCGTACAACTCGAGCTACGACGAGTAGAAGTCGACGAGACAAGTTCAAGAGACAGTTTAAGGGAGCAACTCGCTGAACTAGTGAGATTAGAGCGCGACGAAAGAGATAAGTCGAAAAACACAGCAATCGACCACGAACGTTGGAACTCTTCAACGAGCAGCAGTTACAGCGACACAGAAGAAATGGCGTCGGATTCCAAACTGTTTTCCAAAGAATCCGACGTTTGGGAGGCGTTTGCGGAATACCTGGAATTTCATTTTTACGCGAAAACCACGCAAGCCGAGATGAAAAGAGCAGAGTTGCTAACGCACGTCGACGAAGCAACATATAAACTCGTGAAGGCACTCTGCACACCAAGTAAGCCGTCGGAAAAGACGTACGACGAGCTTGTTGAACTTTTCACAAAGCGTCTTAAACCAAGATCTTCAGAACTAATGGACCGCTGCAAATTCAACCGAGCAAAACAGGAGCTGGGCGAATCGGTGGCTGAATTCGACACTAGGTTAAGACAACTAGCCAACAATTGTAATTTTAATTCTGCTTGGGATAAAGCCATGCAGGTTCAATTCGCGACGGGCATTCGAGACGAAGCAACAAGATTCGAATTTTTCAAGGGCAAAAACATAACATTCGACGCAGCTCTTGAAGAAGCCTTGGCGCGAGAAGAAGCAAAACAAAACATCGCAGGAGCAGCACAGGCAATGACTAGTAAAACTAATAAACAGGATAGTTACGCCATGGACAAAGGTAAACAAACCCGAAACCGATCCCAGTATTTGAGAAACCAACAACAAGAAAACCAACATCGACCTTCGGAACGCAAGTGTTATTGCTGTGGGAAATCAGGTCACGAGAAAAACTCGTGTAACTACCGAGAGAGGCGTTGTGACTTCTGCCATAAGAAAGTACATCTCGAGCAAGCCTGCATAAAAAAGAAAAAACTATCTAACAAATTTTTGGAAGAACGCAGAAGCGCGTCTGAGAGTGATGCCAGCGACCAAGGCAGCCAGAGCAGCTCATCACGTAGCAGCAGTTTCATCGATTTCCACAACATCAGCACAGTGGTTAATATAAACGATTGTAATGCGATATGCGCTGACCCGGTATTGTTCGATGTTAAAATTAACGGTAAAACAGTCGCGATGAAATTTGATTCGGGCACGTACTATAGCGTGATTTCCGAGGGTTTTGTAAATAAAACGTTTCAAGATCTTAAAATCAGTAGATCAAAAACGAATTTGATTTCGTATGATAATAAAGCGATGGAACCGCGAGGCAGACTAAATAATTTATCAGTTACGTTCAACGACAAAACCAAGAAATTGAGTTGCTTGATTTTAAAAGGTAATAAAGTTCCGCTAGTCGGAAGACAGTGGCTCTCAATTTTTGGGTTTTGGCCGTTGGAGCGATTGTTACACGCAGACGTCATCACTTAAAATAAACACGGCGTATATAACATGCAAGTTGAAGGTGTGCGCGAGAAATTACCAAATAAATTTAAAACTCTGTTCAGCGAAACACCGGGTATATACAATAAACGTGAAATGAAAATACACGTGAAACCTAATGTAAAGCCGGTAGCGCTTGGAGCAAGGCATTTGCCGTACGCGTTGAGACCCAAGGTCAAGCAAGAAATTAATCGATTAATTAAATTGGGAAATTTGGAGAAAGTCGAGTCAAGTGAATGGGCAACGCCGATCGTTCCAATACAAAAGAGCAACGGTAACGTCAGGATCTGCGGTGATTTCAAGGTAACCGTGAATCCTCACATACAAATAACGAAGCGACCGTTAGCAAAAATTGACGACATATTCACAGTGATGCAAAATGGAATAACCTTTTCACAGTTAGACTTACCACATGCTTACATGCAGTATCCGGTGGAAAAAGAGTCGCGTAAATATTTAACTGTTACTACACACGTCGGCCTTTTCCAATACACACGCATGACAGAAGGCATCAGCATTGCTCCAAGCGAATTCACACAAATCATGACATAGTGTTTGCAAGGTATTCCAAACGTCATAAATTACATGGATAATATTTACGTAACTGGTAAAACAAATGAAGAGCACTTTGAGAACCTGCGAACGATCTGTCAGAGATTAACAGAACGCGGACTTCGCCTGAATAAGGATGAATGCGATTTTATGAAAAATCGCATAGAAGGATTAGGATTCGTAATAGACAGAGACGGTCTATACAAGGCAAAATCGAAGGTTGTCGCGATGTACGAAGCGCCGCGTCCCGAAAAAAACCCTGGGGTTAATTAACTTTTACGAAAGATTTTTAGATAAAAAGTCAGCAAAACTGAAACTACTATTCGATTGTGCTAAAAATGAAAAATTCGAGTAGACCAAGGAATGCGACGACGCTTTTTGGTGGGTAAAAAACGAAATGATTTTGCCAAAAGTTCTTGCTTATTATGACCCTAACGAAGAATTAATATTAGCGTGCAACGCGTCTCACTACGGATTATCAGCGATACTATCGCATAGATACAAGGATGGCACATAAAAGCCAATCGCGTTCGCGTTGAAGAGGATTCAGGACAAGGAATTAAATAGAGCCATAATCGATAAAGAACCAGCAGCTATTGTATTCGGATTTATAAAATTTTACAGTTTTGTATTTGGTCGAAAAGTAACCTTGCGCACGGATCATAAGCCGCTTAAATTCATTTTCAGTCCTAAAAAAGGCACTCCTCTAACGGCAGCTTCGAAACTGCAGCGTTGGGCGATTTTCTTGTCAGGATTCTCTTACGAAATCGAATGGATTAAGTCAAGCGAGAACGCGAACTGCAACGCATTATCGCGATTACCAATTGAAGACAGTACCGAGATATTCGAAAATAGTCACTCGCAATTGCATTTCACCACAGATGAAGCGAAAATTTTGAAACATGATTTGATTGCAAATGAAACAAAGCGAGATGCAACACTATGGCGCGTAATAAAATTCTGTATTTTCAGCTGGCCCAAAGACAATAAGGATCTGTCAGATACCGAGAAAAAATATTTTTCCAAGCAAACCGAGTTATCGGTAGAAGGGGATTGCCTTTTCTGGGGTTACCGTATAGTAATTCCAGAAAGCCTACCCGATAACATACTGAACGATCTTCATTTGTCATACATGGGCATTGTCAAAATAAAAGCGATAGCGCGCTCATACGTGTGGTGGCCAGGAATGGACGCGGACATCGAAGATATCTCGAATTTCTGTAACACGTGCTCTGTAAACAGAAAAACTCCGCCACACGCGCCGCTTACACCATGGCCATGGCCAGAAAGAGCTTGGCAGAGAGTGCACTGCGATTTTTTGGGGAAGTTTCATGGAGACATGCACTTAGTAGTAGTAGACTCTTTCTCAAAGTGGCCAGAGGTAATAAACTTTAAGCAAGATACCAGAGCATGTAAACTAATTCAAGTATTCGAAATGCTGTTCGCGAGACACAGCTTATTCGAGCATTTAGTGTCAGACAACGGTCGGCAATTCGCGAGTACAGAATTCTGTGAGTTTTTGCAAAGAAACGGAGTGAAACACAGTTTTTCTCCACCCTATCATCCGGCAACAAATGGAGCCGCGGAGAAATTTGTCGGAACATTTAAAGAAGGAGTCTCAAAAATGATAAAAGGGGGGAAGAAGGTAGACACAGCGGTCTACGAATTCTTATTCGATTATCGCAGCGCGCCGCATAGCACGACCGGAAAATCACCGGCACGATTATTGTACGGACGCGAACTCAGGATCCGATTCGATTTGTTACGCCCAAACTTACGCTCCAAGGTCGAGGGAAAACAAAAGGCGTAGATTCAAGGACAACCACACTCGCTAAAATTAATGTTCATGATGGCGATTCGGTCTGGATAGACAATCACGGAAAATTGGGTGAAAAGCGCGTAAAGGGCGAGATTGTCAAGCAATTGTCACCGTCGACGTATCAAGTCCAAACCGAGTCTGGCAATGTATTTAAGCGTCACATCGAGCAGTTACTGAAACCTCTGCGTCGTTCCGAGCGCATTGCTTAGAGACAGGGTATTTAAAACAAAGGAGGAATTGTAATGTATGCGCGCGGTAGTTGTAGAGACGCGAGGTGAACGAAGCGAGCGAGTATGTGTGCGCGGCGCTGATGCGTGTGGGTGGGAGAGACCGTGTATGCCGAATAATCAAGCGGGACAGGCAGTACGCATCGACGAGAGGTCGAATGTAGTCAAACAATAAAGGACATATTAATCTATACAGTATCGTCTTATTTTCCTTTCCTCGAATCCCGCACCACGGCGAAATACCCATAGAAAACACTTGGGCTTCATTAAAACACAGAGAAATATGATTCCAAAAGTTGGTTTGTTGGCTCAACGTATTGTTCTAGTAGAATATACCACCATAGGATTCATCTTGATGAAACTCGAACGGTAAATTTTATAAAAGCATAGATGTAAAGTTCAACGAAAAACTGGTGTACAAAGACAAATATCTAAAAAACAATGTATTGAATTGGTAACTAGTCACAAAAAAAATTATCAACGATAACTGGCTCCTAAAATTTAATAGAGAAGTAGAAAAAAGCTCAAAAATGGAAGAAGAGAATGTTAAAAGAAAGAGAGGATGACTGACTAAAATATCTAATAAGGGAAAGACAAAAGAAAAATCACTCGCAAAAGACAAAAGTTAATAAATGATACTAGCTCCACAGGACTGCAGGTGTCATATGATTTAAACAATCATATCACCTTTGAACAAAAAAATCTAAGCGAAGGAAACTGCTCAATAAATGAAAAACGAGATAACGCATAACATGCATTTTTGGCAAAAATTAACAAAGATTTAACCAGCTATCGAGAAGCTCTAAAGAGCAAGCATACGACAAAATGAAAAAAGACCTAAAATCAATAAACGACAACAATATCTGGAAGATCGTTGACAAACCAATGACTAATATTAAAAGCAAAAGCCAAAGATAACTGATTCTCGATGAATTCTAAAAAGAAGAAAAAAATTTTTGAAGAAACTCTAATAGACAGTATTAAACAAATATATCCTAAAAACTGAACGGATTGATGTGCAGACTGCGTTCCTGAATAGTACGCTAAATGACGATTTATATAAGTCATTCTTTTACAAACAAAACGAATTTTGCTAACAGTTAATAATTGCCTATCAGATTCTGCTAAGAATTTTTTTCCAATTTTTATATTAAAACATAAGAGATACGTGTCCAAGAAATTTTTTTTTATCGCCTATTTTCGATTTTATAAGTTATAACGAATTTCATTATAGTAGTTGGAGACTCATTATAAACAATGTATAGCTCCGAATCCTTAAGAGCTACAAAATTTTCATCAATAGCACTTTTGTAGCTTAAGAGTTAAGCTTTAAGGAAAAAGATTTGAAAAGAAACTATTAACAAATTCATATTGTTAATAACAATTTAATTGTTTTAATCAATTTCTAACCATAGCCCCCAGAATGAATCAAGTTTTTATTATTACCATCGTATTTTGCGACGAATTTTACGTCAAAATTATGTTTTTAAAATATGTAGACTTTTTAATTGTAATTGTTAAAATACTAATTTATGTAGCGCGTAATGGTGAAAAAACTGTTTTTTAGTATAAAATAATATCTGTACCTCGTATCCAAAAAAGTTCAATGCAAAAAATGTAGATAATAAAAAAATCTACAACTTTTATTTACCATTTGTCTGTATAAACTCAAAATTTTGTATTATCATGCAAAAAAGCAAAAAAACAGAATGATATCATTTATTTAGAATGAATTTTCATTAAAATTAAATCATGAGTGATTTGTTTTCCGATCTAATTTCCTAAATGATAAAAAAAAAACTTTGATTAAAGAAAAAATAAAAATTTATAAACCACTAGACAAACAAATAAAAATAACAATACTCGACGTAACATCAACACGTAAACTGTTTCTTGTTCTTCAAATTTTTTTTTGCTACTTTGTTTTTTATTGTTTTAATAATTGTCTGCTTTTATATACGAAATAGATTTTTTATCTCTTTGATTTTTTGGAATTTTAAAATTTCGTGGGGAAGCCTGCATACAGTACGATCCATAATTCAAAGTGTTACCCACGCTACATGCGTGCATTCCCCGTACTGCAAGTTCGTTGGCTTTGTGATCAGCTGTGCGTTTATTTTAGTCCAAAACCAAGACATAATTTGACTTGTTGTAATTTAAAGTTAAATAATTTTTACTTTGTAGCAATGACACGGAAAGAGCCACGTAAAATGCAAAACTCTAGCTGTCGATAAGACAGATATTTTAATCCTGTTAATCTCAAACATTCAACAACAAACACTTCTGATTTTAGGACAGTAAATGAAAACCAACTCTTAAACCTGGACTTGGCAATTTCGTCAGATGCATTACAACAAATATTTGTTCTTTTTGCCGTTTAAAGTTATCAAAGTTAAAAAGAGAAAATACGTAAGAGAGTAAAAATGAACTACCAGAATTAGTACGTAAGATATTTTAATTATTATATTAAGCTCAGACATACCTAACCGCTCGTAGAATTTTATGCCGATGTTTTGGTCTAATTTTTGTTTTAGACGCTACAAAAAGAGGATTCTTTAAGTGAAGAATCTGATTTGAAAAATGGGAGCAGTGACGGTACATCTGGATTTTTGGGAGATAATCCATTTTTGCAAAGTAAACGAGTGGATGTTTTCAACAAAAAATTTAGCTTCTTAGGATCTTCGCCCATCAAAAAACAAAAACTATCATCAAAAAGGTATTTGGAAGAAAAATCAAAACAAATACTGTACGTAATTGATAAAAAAATTTTTAATTTGGGCCGAGATGATACAGATGATCTTAAAGCAAATGACGACGCATCCTCGATAATAAGTGCTTTGTAACAAAGTTAATACTTCGTCCGACGGCGTTAATAAAATTAAAATTTTGTCTATTTTTCAATCGTGGTCTTATAAAAAAATTGAGCACATATTTCCTTTCGCAACTCGTCACATGATAGGCATAGCAAGAAATGTTGCTCGAAAAAAGGGATTAATTAGGGATTCAAACCCAAAACAAAATCCATCTCTAGGTGGTAATTTTATCAATACAGTTGCTAGCTTGTACCATTTTGACGAATACACTTAATTTATGCCTGGAAAAAAAATATTACGTTTCGATAAAAGTAGACAGCAAATCGGTACCTATTTAAAAAAGACTAGTATTAAATAATGTAAAAGAATTGTATGGAATTTTTACTAGTACGTATCCAACTATGAAATGTAGTTTCTTAAAGTTTGCTAGCTTAAAGCCGAAATATTGTGTTTTGGCAGGTGCTTCTGGTACTCACTCTGTTTGTGTATGTCCTATACATAAAAATGTTAGTATATTAGTGAGTGGTGCCGATTTTAAATCACTTGTTTCCAGTTCTTAGCTGCCTTTGATCAATTATAAGGATTGTGTGGATCGTATGGTATGCAAAACAAAACGACTGATTGTTATTTCAATTCTTGTAAGAAGTGCCCAGGCGTGACAACTATTATCAAGCAACTGGTGAAAATTTTTGAAGAAAAATGTATTGAAATTGTTACCTACAAACAACGAGTTACGGTTAAAAGAACCTCATTGAAGACCCTATCGATGCCTCCGACAAAGAAACGTACTTGACGCCACGTTACAATGCTAATGGAAACGGTGGCTGACCATCATGTACGATTCTTCGTCGGAAGCGTCGCTATTATCTCCAGTTGATAAATCTTTACAGAAGTTAAGTGAAGGTTTGCAAGAACTGCTGATTTGTTTATTTTTGTTTAACAAACGAAGTGATTTTTTTAATGAGATAAAAAATTAACTGAAAGAAAACGAGTGTATCGTAATTTTTGACTTCTCAGAAAATTATGCTTTCATAATTCAAAATTCGGTTCAGGGTATATATTGGAACAGCCATTAGGCAACCATACACTTATTTTGAATTTATTATAGGAATGACTTAAAATAATTGAAAATTTTAAGTTTTGTTTCCATTTTTGAATGCCTACATTACGATACTGTTACAGTACATCTATATCAAAAGCAGTTGATCAAATTTATTAAAATTAATTAATGGTGTGTTAATGAAATAATATACATGTTTGACGGTGCGAGTGGACAATATCAAAATAAAAGGAACTTCATTAATCTCACTCATCGTTTTAAAAACTTTAAAATAGCAGAAAAGTGGCACTATTTCCCCACTCCACATGGAAAGGGGCTACAAAAAAAAATAGGTGGGACTGTAAAACGACTAGTTGCCAGAGCAAGTGTTCAGAGAATAACAATCCCATTCGAACGCCACAAGAATTTTTTGATTGGGCCACAGAATCACTGCCTAATATTACTTATCGTTATTCTACAAATGATAATTACGAAGAAGAAAGAATATTAGTGTCAGAGAGATTTTTGAGAACGACAACTATTAGGGAAACTCTAAAATATCACAGCATGGTTCCACTATCTCGTAAAAAATTAAAAGCGAGGCTGTTTTCTTGGCACGAAAAAACAAATATTTTGAAAACTTTTAAGTGACATAATTTTGTTATGAAACTGTAAAAGAAGTTTTACTTGTACATATGAATTTTGTTGCATCCATAAATAAATATCAGGCAATTATAATGTTTACTTGGTTTTACATTACACATTTCTGTTAATTTAATGAAATATAATTTTTTTAGTTATTATTGTTCATCTTCATTTTACAAGTAAAAAGTTACTCTTGATAAATAATAAAATGGTCATTTCTCGCATTTTTGCATGATAATACAAAATTTTGAGGTTATGCTGACAAATGGTAAACACAAAAGTTGTAGATTTTTTAATTATCTACAACTTCTACTTTTAATTTTTTTTTATGCGTGGTATCGACATTATTTTTTACTTAACAAACAGTTTTCTTTGCCATTACGCGCTTCATAAATTAAAATTTTAACAATAATAAGTGATAAGTCTCTACATCTTTAAAACATGATTTTTACGGAAAATTTGACGCAGAATATAATGATACTAATAAAATAACTTGATTTATTTTTGGGGCAATTTTTAAAATTGACTGCTGCGAGATCTTTTTGATTGGGCCACAGAAT
>NW_019384181.1:350641-366378 GCF_000648655.2 Copidosoma floridanum
CATAAATCGTTTTGTATACATGAATAAATAATTTACTTGCGCAATGATTGTCCACTTCTAATAACACCGATTTTAAAATTTGTAATAAACACACTATTTTATTATATTCAAAGTTGATTGTAAAATCCTCAAAAGGATTAATTTCGAAATTTGCTAACTTACTGTCACAATTAAACTTGTATTTGGCGATCTTATATTGCTGTTGCGAGTTTTCATCATCACTGACCCAAAAAAACTCAATCGCACTTGTCAGAAAAATGCAATTGGTACAGGTTGTATTGTTATTTCCTAATATATGAAATCATATTTGTGGTATCGACATTATTTTTTACTTAACAAACAGTTTTCTTTGCCATTACGCGCTTCATAAATTAAAATTTTAACAATAATAAGTGATAAGTCTCTACATCTTTAAAACATGATTTTTACGGAAAATTTGACGCAGAATATAATGATACTAATAAAATAACTTGATTTATTTTTGGGGCAATTTTTAAAATTGACTGCTGCGAGATCTTTTTGATTGGGCCACAGAATCACTGCTAGATATTACTTTTATGTATTCTACAAATTATAATTTCGAAGATGAAAAAAAATTAGTGTCAAAGAGATTTTTGAGAGGAACAACGATTTAGGGAATGCCAAAATATCATAGCATGGTTCCACTATCTCATCAAGAATCAGAAGCGAGGCTGTTTTCTCTGCACGAAAAAAACAAATATTGTGAAAATTTTTAAGTGACACAATTTTGTTACAAAACTGTAAAAAAAGTTTTACTTCTTTATGAAAATTTTGTTCTATCTATAAATTAGTATCAAGCATTTATAATGTTTACTTGGTTTTTTATTACACATTTTCAATAATTCAATAAAATATAATTTCTTTATTTGTTATTGTTTATCTTCGTTTGACAAGTAAAAAATTACTCTTAAGGAATGATAAAATGGGGATTTTTCGCTTTTTCGCATGATTATACAAAATTTTGAGGTTATACTGACAAATGGTGAATACAAAAGTTGTAGATCTTTCAATTATCTACAACTTTTACTTTTAACTTTTTTTGATGCGAGATAGCTCCGAATCCTTAAGAGCTACAAAATTTTCATCAATAGCACTTTTGTAGCTTAAGAGTTAAGCTTTAAGGAAAAAGATTTGAAAAGAAACTATTAACAAATTCATATTGTTAATAACAATTTAATTGTTTTAATCAATTTCTAACCATAGCCCCCAGAATGAATCAAGTTTTTATTATTACCATCGTATTTTGCGACGAATTTTACGTCAAAATTATGTTTTTAAAATATGTAGACTTTTTAATTGTAATTGTTAAAATACTAATTTATGTAGCGCGTAATGGTGAAAAAACTGTTTTTTAGTATAAAATAATATCTGTACCTCGTATCCAAAAAAGTTCAATGCAAAAAATGTAGATAATAAAAAAATCTACAACTTTTATTTACCATTTGTCAGTATAAACTCAAAATTTTGTATTATCATGCAAAAAAGCAAAAAAACAGAATGATATCATTTATTTAGAATGAATTTTCATTAAAATTAAATCATGAGTGATTTGTTTTCCGATCTAATTTCCTAAATGATAAAAAAAAAACTTTGATTAAAGAAAAAATAAAAATTTATAAACCACTAGACAAACAAATAAAAATAACAATACTCGACGTAACATCAACACGTAAACTGTTTCTTGTTCTTCAAATTTTTTTTTGCTACTTTGTTTTTTATTGTTTTATTAATTTTTGGCTTTTATATAAAAAATAGATTTTTCATCTCTTTGATTTTTTGGAATTTTAAAATTTCGTGGGGAAGCCTGCCTACAGTACGATCTATGATTCAAAGTGTTACCCACNTTATAATAACTAAAAAAAGTATCTTATAAAATCGAAAAAAAGCGATCTAAAAAATTCCTCGGGCACGTATCTCTTATTTTCCAATATAGGAACTGGAAAAAAATTTCCAGCTGAATCAGAGAGGTGAAGGTCAAAATCCGTTTGATTTGTAAAAGAATTACCCATGTATGGAAGTTTTAGACGGTATCTCTTGTGTTCAAGAACCAAGAAAGACCAAAGTTTGTAGATTGGAAAAATCCCTGTATGAACTTAAAATCATCACCAAACGTTCATATAAAAGTTTCTCCAAGACAGCTATAAAAATAGGACTTATAGAACATCCTAGTAAGTCTTGCCTTTTTCTATGGAGGCACGATGACAAATTCCTTATTCTAATCTTGTGTGAAGATGACATGCTGATGGCGAGTTTTGATACCAGGAAGTTTACAGATAAGTAAGTGATTAACTGAAATCCGAATTTGGAATAACTGACCTAGGAGAAGTAATTAACTTTCTTAAAATACAAATCAACAGAGATAGAGAGAAGAGACAGAAAGGAATCTTTAAACGAAGAAGACCAAAATACAAATAAACCAGAAAATTTCTTATATCGGAAAGCAATTGGCAGTTTAATGTATCTGGCAAATATTGTTTGACCAGACATATCTTATGCAGGGAATGTATTGAATAGACATCAAATTAACCCTACAAAAGAAGACAAACAAATGGTCAAGAGAGTTTTCCGTTATCTCAAGGGTACTAGGAAAAAGGACTGATATTTAAAGAAAACACTGAAAACATGACTGATGCAAGCTTCACAGATGCAAGCTTCGCAGATTGTAAAGATTCACACACGATAAGTGGTTACATCATAAAACTGTTTAGTGATTCGGTATCTTGGAGAACGTACAAGCAAACACATGTTCAATTGTCTACTTGTCAGGCTGAATATATTGCTATGGACAAGGTATGCCAAGAACTTATGGCTCTAAAAAACACCTTGACAGCTGTACTTCATACCACATTCTACCCAATGACGGTGTGGTGTGATAATAAAGTGGCTGAAGTAAACGTGAAGTAATAGGGGAAATGTAAATTTAGGCACATATCATCAATGCGTAAACATTATGTTAAAGAACGTGCTAAATACGGGCTTATAGAAATCAAATAGATTGCCTCTGAAGATCAGATTTCCGAAATTTTTACCAAAAATTTACCAATTAAACTACACGAAAAAACGCCTGAAAAATTTCTTAATAACTGATAACATTATACGACAGTAAATCTAGCTCTATCTTTCGAATCTAATCTTCTCTGTTTAAATCTGTTGTAGGCAACAATCGTTAAAGGAGCTTCAGAAGACTCTAAGAAGAAGGCTGTCACTCCTATAATGTATTTCTTTTCATTAATTTTCTTTTATGTACTACGTTAAATGGTTCCCATTTATAATAAGTAAAAAGTACAAATTAATAATAAGGCAATTATGCTGCACATCGGCCTAGCCAGTCGTCCACGAGCTGTTAAACAGAATGTGCCTTAAAGATAGTTGAGGTAAGACGGTAAGCTTTGCTTTTGTAGAACGACAGTACAGCTAAGTATAAAAAATGCATCTTATATTCCTTGTTAAGTGTACTATGAAGTTTATTAATTATTATTTACATTATATCCCAAGTCCAAAGAGTCTCGCTCGCAGTGAAAGTAATTCTGCTAACATTGAAAAAGTCACAAAATCAATAAGGTAGCAAAATTAGTCTATTGCAGATGGTTTTCTTGGTCAGTAGTGTCATAACGGAGTTATCTCGGAAAATAATGTGTTTCAAAAAATGAATAGTCAAAATTGGGTGAAAGGTTAAAAATGTTGCTCTGCTGAATTTTCCATAGTACTTACATCTGTATATTGTATAAAGCTGTTGCTTACTGCAGGTGCAGCATTGATGTGTGTATTTTTGTATATTAACTACGTTCTTGTTTCATTTTGGTCCATACGTTTTTATTCTCAATTATTTTAGCATTTTATTTTAATTTTCAGTGTAGTTGTTTGCTGCTAAATTTTTGCATCTATTGCATTTTGAATTATGAATCATGTTCGGTCATAGTACTACAGTGTTACATTCCAAGGTGATACAAATTATATTATAACTAAAAGCTATCTCTCCGTCAAATTCAGATAAGACGTATTGTGAATATAGAACAAGCTCATATGGCAAGAGGAGCTCATACGTCATTTAAATGCGTGTGCGTAATAGCTTTAAGGTAAATATTCAATAATATGCTGACATATGGCACAGCCAGCCTCTTTTTAAGAATGCACGTATATATTAAAATCGTATTATATGTATGAATGAATAAATAGTATTGTATATATAAATGAATAATTTACTTACGCATTGAATGTCCTCTTCTACTAACACCGATTTTAAAATTTTTAATTAACACACTATTTCATTATATTCAAAATTGATTGTAAAATCCCCAGAAAGATTAATTTTGAAATTTGTTAACTTACTGTCACAATTAAACTTGTATTTGGCGATCTTATATTGCTGTTGCGAGTTTTCATCATCACTGACCCAAAAAAACTCAATCGCACTTGTCAGAAAAATGCAATTGGTACAGGTTGTATTGTTATTTCCTAATATATGAAATCATATTTTGTAACATCATCGTGCAAGCCTACTGTTTTTCTATCAACGCAATCTGCAAGAACACCGCTCATTGGTTGACCTAATTCAACCAAAGGCCTCTTTTACTCACTCTGATGCTATAAAAACTCGCCATCAAGAGGAAAAATCGCTCTTTTTACGTCTGTCACCTGTCCTCTAAAGTTTAAGTTTACTTTTGACTTCCGCGACTCGCGAGTACCTTTTACACGTAAAGCATAACGTGCTGTCTGAGGCAACTCTAGTGCAGTTCAAGAGTATCAATAGTATCAGACTACGCTAAGGAGCAAGGTATAACGAAAGAGGCCCGCCGAAAGTGGTTTCGGTGATAGCAGAGAAGGCAGAAACCGCAACCTCTTACAGGCCACGAACTCATTCGTGTAGCATAAGTAATCACTGGGAGTTACTGCACGAAGCATTAGGGAACTACGAAGCAGCACTAACAACAGTCAGTGATAGATGTATGTTTTTTATCAGTAATATAATTAATATCAAAATCTGTGAAGTAATCTGAATGGACTGTATCTAAGAGAATACCTGTTTTGAATTGTTTCAATAAAATAATTAAAAATTAAACATTGAATAAATCATCCATATTATTTGAATAATTATTTTTACTTTACTAAAAAAAACTAATGAAGCTTACGAGCTACATCCTAAGAGACCCACGAATTACATTAAAATAAAACGGCCTAGACCATACTTTAAACAAGTCCGGTCATTAAAACAGCTACGAACCAGCTTGCAGGTGTTCTACTCCTTTTCAGGTGCACGTTGGTTCTAGCTTTAAATACTTCCTGAATCAGCATAAAAAATTTTGAAGGAATGAGAAAAAATAATTATTAGAATTTTAAGAGCTGTATTTGAAATAGTTGTTATATTTTTTCGTTTCATCAGAGATAAAAGTTATCGGAAAGTTTCAGAATGGCAAAACTGAGTTTTAATTATAGGATACCGATTTTACTATCATTACCACGTTGACGACCGAGCAAAGAGCATTGAAATCTACTTGTACCATCTTATTTTATTTTGTTAAAAAAAAAGTGATCAATGAACAACTGCATGAGGCTGACTTTAATTATTTGAAAAAATTTTTTGTTTGAACATAATATTATAATACAATAATCATCAAGTGTTACATTTAAGTTAAATTATAGCAGATTAGGGGGCTTTATTGGCACATTTTAAATATTTCTTTAAAAAAAGAATGGAAATGGTAATTGAAAAAATTTATTCTCCTAATGATAACCTCAGTCAAATTATTAGACCAATAGCTACGATAGACATAAAAATGGAATAATATTAAGGAATTCGTTTGTTACAAATCAAGATAAAAATGATACAACGTTAGTTTTTAAAGTTTTAAATTTAACGTACTTACGACCAGATTATGCCATAAGCATAACGTGGATGCAATAATTTCACCTGTTTGTAGGAAGACGAATATATTAATAAGTAATTAGTAGTTAATCTTTATTTACATTATGGAAAAAATTCTGGATTTGTTCAAATGATTTATTTATAATAACTAAAAAAAGTTTCTAAATATTAATAGAGATTTATTGACTGTTGAAACAAGAATTGTACGTGTAACTTATGTAACAGTTAATTCTGACAATAATTATATTGGTAGTTATGTTTGTTAGAGCTGAATTTGTTTTCTTATTAAAACTATCATTAGAGACTATTTTTTACGTACTGTATTGTGACTGTTAATAAAAAAATTATAATTTTAGGACATTCTTTCTTCAACTTCTTTGACACAACAACTTATGTATTGCTATAAATTGTAAATCTTCTGATATGCACTCACCAACCACGTAACAGTGTTACATACGATTTATATAGGGTATTTAAATGCATATACATTATTTACGTAAGGAAAAAATACGATTTAATGACAATCGTATATATTAATGCTTTTTTTTAACTTCCAAGCAATAGTACGCACGTTACTCCTTCACGTAGTTTTATTTTAGAAATTATTCATGTATTACGTGAATGATAATTAATTAAATTTTTTCATGAATTACAAAACGAAAAGTTCCAATCTAACCTGCATTTTCGCTACGTATTAAATACACGTATTTTCTTACATACTTAAAATACCCAACAAACTTATGCAATCAATAACAGTATGACATGGAAATGATACGGTTCTAATAGAAAGCTGATTTATATAAGCTGTTCGAATAGGATGCCTCTTCCATGGTTTCCATTATACAGATGTATAATAATTTTACTCATATATTTACTTGTATCATGTTTCAGGACTTAATATAGTTAATCATCAACTATACATTGTTCCATTCTAGTTTTACCAACAAAGTTTATTGTACCAAGAACCTTCCACTAACTAATGAGTTAAAACATTTACAGAATAATCTCAACACAATATTTTTTGTTGTGATGTAGTTTTTAACGTGCTTTGACATCTCAATTGCCTTATTAAGCACTACGATGGTTGGATCTTGCATAGCATTCTAAGAAAACTGGATGAAACCTCTCTAGAAGTGTAGGGAATTCCTCTGTAAATTGGATGGTTCTTATATATATATAGCACCATGTTGAAATTAAAAAAAAAGTTTATTTGAACACTTGAGAAAGCGCGTGCTACATCAAACACTGTTGACTTACATGGCAAATGAGCAAAAGATTTGGCTTCTTTTTCATCTAATCACGTAGCTGTTAATAACGTCCAGATAGTCAAACTAAACGCGTGGTCCAGTCTTTTGTGTGATCTTCACAGGGGGCTTTACTGGCTGCATTGCTACAGTCAGTTAAAGTCAATGGCACCAAATGAACACTTAAAATTTTGTGAAAAGGCTAAACTTACAATTAGTCTCAATTGTTGAAGAAAATGTCATTTTGCAGCCAAATGGGTTTAAACTCATAGGTGTTTCAAGTGCTGAGCTGTGCACCATACTAAGCTTCATTCTGAAGATTACCTGAAGAGTAATACATCAAGCAACCACAGTTCTCTTAAGTCCGTTGATAACTCAGTACAAGCCGTCAGTTCCCCTGTTAGTTCTACGACAATCAGTTAAGTTGTTTAACATAGTGTTTCTGTTGGGGCTACGGCTCTTCTAGCTACAGCTCATGTTATGATTTCTAATCCTGCTAGTACATCTTTCAAGGTTCTTTCTTTAATTGAACCTGGTTCAGAGAGAAAGAGAGAGAGAGAGAGAAAAAGAGAGAGAGAGTTTAATACCTTATGCTCGGTTTGGAAAAAATGTAGCTTTTGATTATTGATGTTGGTGCAGAAAAGTCATCTAAATGCTACACTATAGCTTACGATTTATTAAAATCAATAAAAAATCGAATCTTCGTAATGAGTTTCCTGGCATTAGTTCTCAATGAACCCCAGTAGTGTTTATCAAATCAAAAACTCATACAAGGTCGTTGTCCGCATCTCAATGGCTTATAGCTCGTAGATCGAAATTTCACTGATCCTGCAAAGGTAGAATACGTTTTAGGAGCTTTCGTATATGCTGCTTTGATTTTAAAAGGTCGCAACAAACGTCAGGCAGGCTCCTTACTAACTTATCAGTATGTTTTAAGTTGGCTGCTTACTGGAGCTATTTTAGCTTTCCACTCTTATGGTGTATCGAATGTAATTTATGCGTTTCACACTCACACAGAGCAGTGGCTTTTGGAACTTGTTCGGAGAGATCAAGAGAGCTTCACGTATATGTCACGAATCAACAGGCATAGTTTCTATATGCCTCATCACGCAGAAGCAAAGCCCCACAATATAGAAGAAATCTGCTTAGGTTTCAATGCGTCGCCAAAATCTTGCAATAAAATCTCCCTTAATGTCTTGCTCTTACGTAATTCAAAGTTCCAGACTACCATCACAATTGTTTTGATCCATAGGAAGTGATTCTAATATGATTTTACACCCTACGGGTGCACCACGGTTACGTACGGCACTGCGTCTGCTCTATTTTTTGCTCTTCGTGTGATAAAGCAGCTAGCCGTTCACAGAGCTGCAGACTATCCAGATGTCACTGCAGACCTGCAACGTACAGTTTACGTCGACCATTTTTTCGACCATTCTTGAAAGCAGACGATGTAATATCCTCACCCGAATGTATACCCTTGGTCTCAAATGGCTTTTTCAAGAAGATGTCGTTGTATTCTTAGTCGCAGAATTACAACAACCAAGTAATGTCACAATATGCTCTGTTTTGTCTGACACAGCACGCTTAATTGATTCCGTAGGTTGGTTTACTCCAGTAATCGTTTTTGCCAAGGTTATCGTACATCATTTGTGGATCGACAACGTTAATTAGGATGGCAATATATTGCAGCCCCTGCAAGCATATTGGTTGCGTTTCAAAGTCTGCCCGTAAACCATTCCACTCATTCGAATTCCTCAGTAGTTTAACTTTTTGAAAGATGACAATTAGCAACTGCATGGATTCACCAACGCTTCTTAAAAAGCTTATGCTACAGTTATTGACGCAGTTGTGCCCGATCATACACCTATGCTGCTCATGACAAAAATCAAGGTTATCCCCAAGATACAATCTCTACCAAGGCTTGAACTCTACGCTGCAACGCTGTTGGCTCACCTGGTATCGCATTTTCTTGAAATTTGCGCTATAAACACTTACAGCAATTCATGGCTGGTCAGATTCTCAGGTCGTACTGGAGTGGTTGAATATTCACCCACCCAAGTGGCAAACTTTTATTGCGAATAGCACAAGAAAAATCACGACTCGGATTCCTTCAGCTTCCTGAAGACACGTGAAATCAGTTTACAATGCTACTGATTGTACAATGCGAGGTCTTAGTGTAGCTGATCTTGAAGTTCATCAACTTTGGTAGCATGGACCCACTTGGCCTTTAAATCCAGAACCAGTATACCCATCGTCTGACCTCTCTAGAGCTAAAGTTGACAATAAGACGTATGCTCTTGTTGTACTGAAATAGAGAAAGGACGACAATACATCAGTAGCAGGCTGCAAGTGTTTGCCTGCACGTTAAAAGTTTTTGAACTTCAGCAAGACTTTTCGCATCATGGCTTACTGATCTTGCTGGTGACTGAATTTACACGCTGAGCCGTAACAAACTGATGCTGTTTCGCACAAAAAATGTGCTTCTGCACCAATTCTATGTTTTGGAGCCATTCAAGGGCAGCTTTACAGGAAAAAACGCAGGCAGCTTCTTGCTGGGAGGCCTCTTTTGAATTACAGTTTATTAGCTCATCACAGCCATTTTATTAATGAGAAAGGTTCAATTCAAGTGGAAGAATGACCACAATATTCATCAATACCTTACAAAGTAAGTTTTCTTGAAATGTTGTAGTTAAGTTGTGTATTGTTGTGCAATTTTAAGATTTATCGTTAATTCGCGAAAAATCGGTTTAAAAATTGAGTATTGTTTACAAAAACCTAAAAAATTATTATTCTTTGAAAAAAAATTTTTCTTTATTTTTGTTAACAGAACCGAAAAGCTGGTATTTTTTGGAAAAATTAACCAAAAATAATTTTTCATGCTTGATCCTTTGGAGCTGCGATAATTTTTTTTGGAAAAAATCTAGTGACCTTATCTATGCGTATTGAAAGATAAAAATTTTAAAGTTGTTAGTTCAATATTTATACTTTTAATAAAAATATACTAAAACAGTATATTCGCAAACTATTGTAAAAAAATACTATGGTAAGTGAAGCACACTCGGAGCCCACTCCTTCGCTGGCAGTACAAATATGTGTGAAAAAGTAGGGGAAGGACGCTATTTACACACATGGATGTGTCTAAGTATGCTCTTATTATTTGTGCCTTGTCGTACATTCAACTACACATACCATCTTAAAATTATTCTGTCCCTTCAGTTTTATGACTACTTTTAAAGCAGTAGTTAAAATGAAATTTTACAGAATCGTTAGGTAGAAAATAATTATTGAGCATAACTTTTTTTCACAAAAAGTAGAAATTCATTTTACGTATAACTAACGAAAATTTGTCACCTAATTTACAAGTTTACGGTACTAAATTAATTCAAAGTTTTTTATCCCAGGCCTGCCCCCCCCCCCCCTTTTGCTGGTATGGTATTTGCTGTACGAAGTGAAAACGGAAACGTTGGCTTCACTTTCTATTTAATCATCATCATCATCATCATTACTGTCATCATCACGATCATCATCGTCATCGTCATCATCATCGTCAATGTCACCGTCGTCGTCATCGTCGTCGTAGACGTTGTCGTCGCCGTCTTTGTCGTTTTCGTTCTCGTCACCGTTTATTAATTATTAGGTCATATTTTCATCATTATTATTATTTCTATCATCGTTGCCATGGTTATTTTTCTCTCAATAATTATAATTGTCATCATTTTCATCATCGTAATCATCATAATTGTCGTTATCATCGTTATTATCATCATTATCATTGTCATTATTATCATCATTATTGTCTTAATTTCTATTCTTATCATGACCATTGTCATTATTATCATTATCGTCATCATTATTATTTGAAACATTATCTTTATCATCGTATTCACCATTGTCATTATCATCATTGTTATCATTATTTTATCATTATAATCATCATTTTTCTCTCTATTATCATCTACATCATTACCATTATATTTTTATTATAAATATAATCATTATTATCATCATCATCGTGATAATGATGATGATGATGATGATGATGATGATGTTGATGATGATGATGATGATGATGATGATGATGATGATGATGATGATGATGATGATGATGATGATGATGATGATGATGATGATGATGATGATGATGATGATGATGATGATGATGATGATGATGATGATGATGATGATGATGATGATGATGATGATGATGATGATGATGATGATGATGATGATGATGATGATGATGATGATGATGATGATGATGATGATGATGATGATGATGATGATGATGATGATGATGATGATGATGATGATGATGATGATGATGATGATGATGATGATGATGATGATGATGATGATGATGATGATGATGATGATGATGATGATGATGATGATGATGATGATGATGATGATGATGATGATGATGATGATGATGATGATGATGATGATGATGATGATGATGATGATGATGATGATGATGATGATGATGATGATGATGATGATGATGATGATGATGATGATGATGATGATGATGATGATGATGATGATGATGATGATGATGATGATGATGATGATGATGATGATGATGATGATGATGATGATGATGATGATGATGATGATGATGANCGCTAAAACCGTTGTAATCGCTAACCGCGAAAACTACTGAACCGATTTTGTTGAAATTTTGCACACTGATTCATGATACTTCCTAGATGGTTTTAGTATAGTTTTTATCTTAAAAAATTTAATAACTAAAAAAAAATAAAATGGTTTTTAAATTTTTCGAAAACGTGATTCTTAAGTTAGGTAAGAGCTACACTTTCATTATGTTAAGTGAAACAAATTCTTTTTTTCAAAGATATAAGCTTTTTACAAACATTTCTCTGAAGTAAAAATTTAACATAGGGCCGAAAATAGACATGCTACACTATGATGACCAATTAAGTTTATGGTAAACAAGTATACAATGATTCACACACACATTATTACCTTACTAAAAATTAAGGAAGAGCTAGGTGTAGATGTAAATTTTTTTTCTTTATAAATATTACAATATGAATCCAGCACATGTAACTAACTCTTTAAAAAGTATAATTGATTTCTATTTCTATAGACACAAAAAGGAGTTTGAAGCTAACTATTTTGTTTCGAAGGTTAAAAAACAATTACATAAAATTTCTCGTATTAACAGACATCTAGATTACTTAAACAAATATTTTGCAATCATATAAGAATAATCTTAGTTTTAGTCTAGGCATACACGTTTTTAAACTGTATGAAAAATAATTTTACCATGATAGTCAGAATTTTGTAAATAAATTCAAATATATACTTAAAAATGAGAATAATAACCTCTATTCTTAAAAATTTAATAGTTATAACTATTTTCTTAACGACAGTTTTAATAAAAATCATAACAAATATCATTATAGTTGTATTGATGAGATTCTTAATATGAAAACAATTGGATACATAATATAACCAATTTATAAATTTCAGATTTAGTAGTTTTTACTTCAAATTTGGGTAGAAAACTTAATTTTACAAACAGTTTTAATAAATTTATAACAAAAAAATATATTTTTGGAACTATTTAAAGGTCTCGATAAACAGTTTGGTAGTCATACAGAGAACAGTAATAAATTAAAAATTTATATGTTAAATTTTGTAAAAATAATTTTTGTTCTAAAATCGTACACAAAGTCGACATCATAATTGAAAGGAAAATTAAAAAATTCATACATTTTATTAACAGCCATAAAGAAATTATAATTACAATGGCTGACAAAGGTGGGGCTTTTATAATAATTCACAAAGACAAATACATTGATAAGGTTAAAAATTGTTCGAGTGATAACAGCCTCTATAAAGTGATGAATAGTAATTCTTTAAGCATTGATTAGCGAAAGATTGACCAGCTTCTTAATTTTGTAAATAAACTTTACCTTTTTGGTAATAATAAAAAAATTTTTAACACTGTGAAGGATAAGTGCAATTTAGCAAAATGCTATGGCTTACTTAAGATACATATACCTGACAAACTTAAGAGGTAGATTGTATCATTGATTGCATCTCGTACCTATTCTGGCTGATTGAGTTATGTCATGTATCATTCATATAATGTAACGAAATTTTCCGTTTAACTTCAGAGTTATGTAATATTAACATTGTTACATAAAAACTACACATGTTGAAGAATAGATAAAATTACCACTTTAAACAGTAACAGATTGTTAATGTAATGAAGTTTTCCGATTGTGCTGTATTAAACCCATTTACAAAACTTATACTTATAAAATCATTGTACATACATAGAATTACTTATACATATTATATTCAACATCATGTGATTATAGTGAAATAGGTGGCTCAATAAGCAAATCGAAGCGTCGAGGAGAATTAAGGCAGAGCAGCAGTTCCAGCAAAAAGTTGATAGCAAGTGGTAGGCTCGTACCCTACAGCTCACTGTCCCTCTTCTGTAACTCTACCAAAACCAGTGAATAAACTTATATGAATAAGAATAGCTTTGTCTATTATCGTAAGAGATGAGCTTCTTTTGCTCTATTTTAAAATTGACAAAATTCTGTTTAGTTGAAAATGACTAAAACGTACGGGCCACCACGTGAGCGATGGAGAAGAAAGCCTCGCAGCAAGGACATGTATCGCAGCACGCCGAGCGCCCGGCAAAGGACTCGTTTCATGCTCGTGTTAATTCGTAGTCAGTCGGTATTGTTTCACACTATTGTCCTGAAACGCCCCGCTAATTGGTGGACGTCATTCGAGAGACGCAAGACAAATCGAGGGGAGAGGGGTTGGCGCCGCCGATGCCGAGATGTGAAAGTTAAGAAGATGCGGCGGGGGCACGGGCATTCTGATGCTAGAGTTTGTATCGAATGGTTTACAGTTTTCACTACAATCTCGAGTACTTGCTGGTTTTTTTCAGATTTCTTTGTTTCGGTGTGCAAAGCGAGTTTTTATTTAGTTTTGCATACCAGGTTCACGTATTTAATAACACGCGTTCATATCCCTTATTTATTATCCTCAGTGTCCGTTCTTTTCTTGTCGACGTGCTGCGAGCAAACACGGCGAAAATCCGCGTCAGTGGAACCGTGTCATCGGTGATCGAAAACGAGAACAATGTGGATGCGTACTATACACATCCTTCTTACATACTTCATACACATACGCACAACAGAGTTTTGTTCATATCATAAAGTTGTTTGTATCTCAAATTTTAATATTCTTTTTGTATCGGTTGTTCGTTCGACCAGGGGGTTTTCTCTTCGGAGTTTCCTCCTTTGAGTCACAAATATATCTTCGTTGTGGCTCATAAACAGCGTCTTTTTTTATTTTACCTGATGTCATCCCTTCCTCCATCATTCGATAAAGTTAGTGAATTGCATAAATCTCAAGTCGAGTAAGTTTGATTCTTTCTTGAAACGCGCATAAAATTTAGTGTCTTTCTTAGTGTCTGATTAGCTCATTATAAATTTGTGTATCAGCCATAGTTAAAGCTAATTTTGATCTTAACGTGACCCCTTGGTTTTATTAAGTATCCCATTTATATCGCGGTTTCCCCCATATCCGTTAAAAGTAAAAAATCAGTCGGCGACGTCACATTGACGTAGTTGACAGGGCAGCAGAGGGCTGTACTCTACTAAACAATTCAATAAACAACAAATTTACTCTAATTCCCTTCTATCTTATGTTTAGTACTTATATATGTATGAATGTAGTAAGAATGACGTTTGGGCTAGCACTTTGAATTTCGTCTTTCCATCCATATACTTCATACCTTTTTTTTTTCCTTCCAAGATCACACGAACCACTTTTTTGTGATTAAAAGAATTACCGTCGAATTAACGAGAGGACAACAGTGGGGCTAACTAATCCTCGTGAAAAGGAATCACTGTACAAGATAAGTACACCTACCGTAAGATCCAAGAACATTTCGAAAATAGTTCGCGTAAAAGCGCTAGTACTGCTGACACCAAGAACATTTATATCGTATCCTTACTCCTTCTTGATCATCTCTTGGACGGCCATAAAATACACAAATCATACATTCATACTGCCCATTTTCCGTGTATGGAGGAGCTTACATAGTGTTTCCCTTCTTAAATTCCATACGTGAGTAATTCTTTTACAAATTAAACAGATTTTGACCTTCACCTCTCTGATTCGGTAAAAATTTTTTCTCCAGTTTCCATATTAAAAAATAAGAGATACGTGTTCGAAGAATTTTTTTTATCGCCTTTTTTCTATTGTATTAGTTATAAAAAATTTCATAATAGTAATTGGAGACTCATTTTAAACAATGTATAGCTCCAAATCCTTAAGAACTACAAAACTTTTACCAAAAGCACTTTTGTAGCTAAAAAAATGAACGTTAAGAAAAAAAATTGGAAAAAAACAAACATATTATTTTTGTTGTAAGCAGTTTCATTGATTTAATCGATTTTTAACGATTGCCCCCACAATAAATCGAGTTTTTATTATGACCACGGTATTCTGCGTCAAATTTTACATAAAAATCATATTTTTAAAATATGGAGACTTTTCAATTGTTATTGTTAAAATATTAATTTATGTAGCACGTAATGGTAAAAAAA
>NW_019384181.1:373108-394299 GCF_000648655.2 Copidosoma floridanum
TAACAGAAAAAACTTAATGAACATTTTCTTCTAAAACAATTATTTTATTTTCAAAATGTATGTTTGTATAACATGTATCACGCAAAGTCCTGTCTACTATTTCTAAGTCCTTTTTGAAAATCATAGAGGCCTTATTTTAAATTATTAAACCAACTTCTTGTAATTTCTTTTTAGACTTCATTCGTAAAAATACACTCTCTATATTGTGTAATTTTAGCGGTAAATGAAAAGTTCTGTAAGGGGTTATTCCTACGGAAGCTATACCGATGCGATGACAGTCCAAGACATTGTGAAAAGTTTTTTTCACAAGTAAATAAACTAATAAATTAATGTTTCGTACAAAAAAGTTTTTGCTGATTTTCAAGGACCATAAAAATATTCTATTAGCTTGCTTACACACGATCTCGAAAATATTTTATTGGTTATAATTTATTTGAAGATACATTTAGTTAAGCATGTATTTACAAAATGCAATTTTTTTAGTGTTACCATTTGGGTTTCAGCTAATTTTGTTTGAAATTGGTTAATTAAACGATAAGCCTGGTTCATCTTTTAATTAAAAAATTTGATTCACGTGTAGAAGAGACTTTCTTCTTTATTATTAATAAATTTTTATTAAATACATTTTACAGCCATTTCTGAGATCTGTGCCCAATAGGTTCTGGATGCTGTGTTACTATACATTTATATGCTATCATCATTGGTCAAACTGATTTAATCGTGACATCAACCAGTTACACAGTAAGTAAGTAAAGGTCGTATATTAAACTCGTGAGCATACATTACCAAGCCCCCAAGATACAAGAACGACAGCCTAAATTACTGTAAAATTAAAAACTATGCAGAAATTCTCGTAACTAAAAAGAAAGCCTAGTTGTGCTAGCTTCTTTGAAAATTTTACTTAAATGACCCAATTGAAAATGTCTAATAAAAACTGATACATTTTTTTTTGTCTGTTTATATTCGGTTTTTGCACTAGGAAAACCACATAAAAAACAATAACGTTTGAATGTTAATTTTTTTTATATCTATTTCTTACCAGCACAAAATTAAACATAAGTAAATTATCAAGTTAAGTATTATGATCTGGATGGCAACACCAAAACGGGGGGGTTCATGTGTTTTACGTGGAATTGTAATAAAAAATTTTTTTCTTACTTTTTTTAAGATTCCATGTAAAATACTGTGACCCCCCCCCCTGTTTTGGTGTTGCCATCCGAATGGTACGACCTAATTTGTCAATTTACTTCTGTTCAATCTTATGCTAGTAAAAAAAATAGATATGAGTAAAATTAACTTTCAAACGTTATTGTTTTTTATGTGGTTTTCCTAGTGCAAAAACCGAATAAAAACAGATAAAAAAAAATTTATTAGTTTTTATTGGACATTTTTAATTAGGAAGTATAGTGATCAATCAAACCCGTAGCAATTGTAGTATTCTCAAACGTTTTTTATAGAATATTGTTATGTGTTTTTAAATCTTTAAATGATAATGCTCCATGTTTATTTAATCATAACTTTTAAGAAAATCGTTCATAATCCTCAGGAAATACTATATTTAATCTTTTTGTTGCTGTATTTTTTAACATTCTTTTTTTTACATAAATTTTAAGATTATTACAAAAAATATAATTTTTTGGAATGTTTACGTATTTCAAAGGTTTTGCAGAATCATTAATTTTTTTTAACTTAAGCGAAACTGTTAAAAGCGTCTGTTATATTTTTATTACGTTTTTAATTTTATTTTCTTTCAAAATTTATTTTTGCTTACTTTCACCATGTATGGGTTAATTTACCACTCTGTAACTTGTACCACGAATTGGAAACTCTTGCAATTCTCATGCTGCTTTTATTAGACTCAAATTTCTACCTTTGACATAGTTTTTAATTCCGTCTTGAATTTTATTTTTAGAATTACTTACTATCTTAACTTGCACAAACGCTCTATTATCGTTTTTATAAGTGTATTTATTTATGTATTTAATGCAACTTTTATGTGGCACTCCTATTACATTAATAAAAATTTGTTATATAGTACAACTATTATATTAACAATCAGAATTTCGTCTTTATTTTTAGTTTTATACGAATGATTATTCAAAATATTATAGTCTTTTGATAAACTATGGGTAACCATTTTTCTTTAACGAGGTCACATCAGTAAGGGGCTTAGAAAATTTTTTGACATATTCATTATTAAGTTTATCTAAGTGTAAGGTATATAGTGAAGTAATCAAAGAAAAGAAACATCAAGTATGTTATATGAAAGAACATATTTATGACAGATTATTAAAATGTCATTTATGTCCAAAAATGTTTAAGAAACAAATATACTTATACGTCCCATATTATACATATTATTTATACAGAATCCTAAACATAAAAAATATGTTTAGAAGGTGGAAGTAAATTTTCGCAAGATGATTCATTAAAAAGACACGAAATTAATGTACATGGACAAGTTAGCACATTGAAGGACTATCATTATGTATCTATTTTGAAAGAATACCTTTTTCTGGAATTTATGAATAAAGTGATTATTATTTGTCTAAATTTATTAATATAACTTAGAATAAAAGCTGGTTTCAAGTTAAACCATGAACATTAAAACAGTTACAAGAACATTAAAAAATATTTTCAGAATAATTAAGTGAAAATTAAGGAATAAGATTTTATACAATGAAATAATATAAGAAAATAAGAAATTACTGTTCTAATACAATTTTTTTAACGTGTAATTCATAATACTCATGATGACAATAACATAATAATAGTTAGTAAGATAATGACAAAACAAATAGAATACTTTTTGAAAAAGTTTCAAACGTAAAGTTACAATGTGGGCAAAGCACCACTAGTATAGATATGTATGTATACATATTACGTACAAGTTATATCATTTGATATATTTTCGTTTCTGCGTAAATATGTAAATGTGCATATATGCATGCGTGTATGTCTTTTGTATTGAGTTGTTAATATCAAAACTAACATGAAGCAACTTATCAAAAATGATATTACTTAAAAATATAATTAAAAATTCTACACAATGCTTCGTTAATTTCCCGAAGCTCGTGCATCCATCAGTGAGCTTGTTCATACATTGTGTTCATGTTGACTATGTATATCCCAAAGGGAATAAATAAGATTTGTGCGTAGGGTTCCTGTTTTGTCATACGTATTCTTTTTCTCAATTGCATGCAGACGTGTGTTCCATTGGTCAATCAGAATTAACTTTCTTAGATTCTTGTTGTTACTTATAAATTAGATTTATAATATTTTAAAAGTAGAATCAGGAATGAAGGATAAGGAGCTTCGAGTTGTAACAAGCATGATTGGCAATACAAAAGGATGTGTACTAAATAATTTTAATAAAGTGATTAAACAAATTAATGAGTCAGCCTCAGAAAAGCATGACTGGCTTGGGCAGATTTACAAAGTTCGTACGATTTATAAAGATTGCGAGTTTGATGAAAATTATGAGATCAATAATAATCATGAGCTCACAAGCGTAGAAGATTGAAGTTGAGAGGTGAGTGCTCTGTAAAATTAGGAAATTAAAATTCAGATGGATCACGTATAATGAGTAAAGTAGTTATAAAATCTTGTTAAACTACTGGTTGTCACGCATCCATTTTCAGAGAAGGTTCACTTACTTGATCGGATATTGAATCATAATCCTATTTAAAATCAATTTCTGACATATTCAATGAAAATATTCTTAACGTCACAGATAGTTTCCAATCCATAATTCATAACGTTTAAGCATATATATATGGGAAGTTCCACGTAAACCAAAAAAGTGCTCTAGACATTTTTTAGAGATCTAAAAAAATCAGCGTTTATTAGCTTAAAATTCTAAAAAATTTATATATGATTTTAAATGTTGAACGGCAAATAAATGTGTTTCAAATGGCGAATCCAATATGGCAGCCACCTTTCCAAAAATCATCGATTTCTGAAAATAAAAAAATTCTATCGTTTTCGAAATAAAATTTCCGGAAAAAAATTATTTCTTTTATTTTCCAATTAATACTTTCGTTTCTAATAAAAAAACTCTGGAATTTGTAAAAATGTTTGCGCATGATAAAATACATATTTGAGAGTTATGTAGAAAAAACTCGTCTTATTAAGAAAGTTTCTAGAATATTAAGATCTTAAATCTTGCATAATCATAATAGTGTCCTACTCAACAATTATTTATTTAGAAATTCATACGACCAATAGTATACAAGAGAATGTTGATACATCTTAATAATTGTATCAAGAGGCGCATATCCAGAGATGGCGGCACTTTCAATACAAGCACTCCATATCCTCCATACATTCCCTTTTTTCAATATCCAATATACTTAAGACTCATAATACTAAACAACAAAGTCTCTTTTTCAAGAAAATTTTCTTAAGAAATGAATAAGAAAGAGAAAAATATCCTCCCCGAGAGCGGATCAAACATACAACCTCCTGTTTACTAGACAGTTGCTCTACCACTCGAGCTACCGAGGAGCTGTACATTCACTCATACCGTAAGTTTAGATAAGTTTCTTATTTTGAATTTTCCGAGCTGTCTTTCCCCTAAGCTCGATGAAGTAGTTATGTGACTCTAATGCTTGTCGGTAAATTAGAAATTTCTACGACTAATAGCCCGATCAGAAATTTTACCTTGGCTGTAACGGGGGCCTACTGAGTAGTGCATTATCCCTTGCTAGGCCCCCGTTACAGCCATGGTACGATTTTCGATCGGGAGTATACAAGCGAATGTTGATACTTATTAATCATTGTATCAAGAGGTGCGTATTCATAGATGGTGGCACTTTTAATACAAGCACTCTATATCCCCCATACACGCCCTTTTTTCAACATTCAATATACTTAAGACTCATAATACAAAACCACATAGTTTTTTTTTCAAGAAAATTTTTTTAAGAAATAAATAAGAACGATAAAAATATCCTCCCTAGATGCAGATTGAACACAGAACCTCCTGTTTACTAGACAGTTGCTCCACCTCTTGAGCTACCGAGGAGCTAT
This sequence comes from Copidosoma floridanum, assembly GCF_000648655.2. The sequence goes on from NW_019384181.1 coordinate 378,140, forward strand.
ACATTCACTCACACCGTAAGTTTAGATAAGTTTCTCGTTCTTTTTTTTTATAGCTGTCTTCCACCTAAGCTTGATAAAGTAGTTATGTGACTCTAATGTTTGTCAGTAAATTAGAAATTCATACGACCAATAGTACACAAGAAAATGTTGATACATCTAAGTCATTGTATCAAGAGGTGCATATGCATAGATGGCGGCACTTTCAATACAAGCACTCTATTTCCTCCATACATGCCCTTTTTCTCAATATCCAATATTCTTAAGACTCATAATATTAAACCACATAGTTTTTTTTTCAAGAAAATTTTCTTAAGAAATAAATAAGAATGAGAAAAATATCCTCCCTGCGTGTGGATCGAACACACAACCTCCTGTTTACGAGACAGTTGCTCTACCACTTGAGCTACCAAGGAGCTGTACATTCACTCTCACTGTAAGTTTAGATAAGTTTCTCATTCTTAATTTTGGGAGCTGTCTTTCACCTAAGCTCAATATAGTAGTAATGTGACTCTAATGCTTGTCGGTAAATTATAAATTAATACGACCAATAGTATACAAGCGAATGTTGATACATCTAAATCATTGTATCAAGTATCAAGAGGTGCATATGCATAGATGGTGGCACTTTTAATACAAGCACTCTATATCCTTGATACATGCCTTTTTTTTCAATATCCAATATACTTGAAACTCATAATACTAAACTTCTGAAAAATTAAATTCTTGAAAAAGAAACTATGTGGTTTAACGTTAAACTTACGGTGCGAGTGACTGTACAGCTCCTCGGTAGCTCAAGCGGCAGAGCAACTGTCTAGTGAACAGGAGGTTGTGTGTTCGATTTGCACCCAGAGAAGATATTTTTTTCATTCTTATTTATTTCTTAAGAAAATTTTTTTGAAAAAGAAACTATGTGGTTTAGTATTATGAGTCTTTAGTATATTGGATATTGAAAAAAGGGCATGTAAGTATGGACGATATAAAGCGCTTGTATTGAAAGTACCACCATCTATTCATATGCACCTCTTGATACAATGATCTAGATGTATCAACATTTGCTTGTATACTATTGGTCGTATGAATTTTTAATATACTGACAAGCATTAGAGTCATATAACTAAATTATTTATTTATACTTTATTAGGCAGGACAACAAAAATAATGTTATGGTAATTAAATACAATTTTTGTCACATTTTTGAGTTCCTACATTTTATTGTGAAGTTTAATAATAATAGATTTTGGCGTTATTAAGTTTTTTATAAGTTATAATTTCTTTGTAAATAACATTTGATTTTTTATTTAAAATTTTTTCTTAACAAATTTTTACTTCTTAAAATTTTTTCAATTTTGAATTGTAGTTATGTAGTCTTTGGCATCTGAATACCTTTTTACAAATGGTTTTTTTAGCAGTTACAATAAATGCGTGTTCATTATGAATACTTGTGACGGAAGGAGCATTAGAAAATAATTTTATTAGTTTACTTTGCACTTTTTGTGCTGTTGTTTGCTATAAAATTATATTTTTATGTCGGGAAATTTTTTTCTTCCCTATTCATATAGAGCCTCGGGCGTTAATATGGTTATGGTTGGTTGGGCTTTAAGACTTGCTCTTGTGGCTTCTCTTTTGAAAACGGCTCCTCAACCATCGCAAACGCACTATCCGTGAGCCGTTGCGTAGCAGTGCCATTTAGCGAAGTCGTTAAGATCTTCTGACAATAAAAGCATTAACAAAAGCTCAGAACTTCACATAAAAGTGTTCGTGTAGTGCATTTTGTAAACCCATAGTGAGTAGGTCGATATGAAGGAGGTTTACGTATTCGTACTCGAGGCATGTATATGAAATAATCAGGACGAATACTTTTAGTTGAAGTTTGAAGCTTCTGCTAATAATTTTATTCAAAGAAAAAATACTACCGTCATGCTCATTGTACCTAAAACTTATCTTTAGTACATTTTACAAGTATTCTGAACGTCCAAAGCATAAATTAAACAAAACTTACTTCACCCCATAAGGCCTGTACTATTTTTCTCTGACTCAGCTACATACATAAGCTGAGATCACGTGACGTCTTGGGATTCCACTTTGATAGCGTGTGTTTAGGTTTGTACTAATGAGCTTGGAGAGAGTAAGTGGACAATCATAGGACCACTGCTGATAGGTTGATGCATTCCATAAGATTAACATGGATCTGCGTCCGCCATTCGCGTCAATGTATAAAAATAGATATACGGATCTGATACCATTGTCTGCTCACTCCTTCCAAGCTCACTTATTTGGACAAGGCAAAACAAAATACACTTTGTCAAGTATAATGAATGAACAACGATAAAAAAGGGTCTTGTCGAAACTTTCTGGAAGCGTATGAAAGCTCTATATATCTGATGAAATATATGGACACCAGTCACGAAGAAAAACTTGAAAAACTCGGAATAAAAATTCAGGAATCGTACAAATTCGGATAGATGGAACTCCCATGTGCTCCATGACAAGTCAGTGGAGTATATAGAACTCGGTACAGGTGGAAATCCGATGCGCCCCTATATGTTGGTGGGGTGTGTAGAACCCGGTACAGATGGAACTTGGTATGGATAGAATTTTAGTGCTTTCCAACAACTCAGTGGGGTGTGTAGAACTCGGTACAGGTAAAAGTATGTATAGGTAGAACTCCGATGCACCCCTATATGTCAGTGGGGTGTATTAAATTTAGTAAATCTGAAACTCGCTATAGCTGATTATGAATCGAAGGCTAGGTGTCCAAAAATTTGAAATTATGGATTCAATATAATAGCCAATTATTCAATAAGCAAAGTAATTATAATTTTCAATTTACCCAGACATTATTTATCCAACTTTCTTAGAATATCTGACTTTAAATTCGTAAGATGCATTATTAGATTCATCATTACCTAATAAACTCCTTCATATGACGATTACTTTATAAATAAGCTCAAAATATGTGTTTTATCACGAATAAAATTTTCAAAAATTTAAGAATTGTTTTCTCGAAAACAAAAATAATAATCTGAAAGTTGCAGGAATCATTTTCTTCTGGGAATTCAATTTAGAAAGCGACAGTATTTTTTTATTTCCATAATTCAATGATTTTTAGAAAGGGGACCGCCATATTGGATCCACCATTTTAAATTTTCTAATCTTCCAATCAACACTCGAAAGCATATAATTTTTCAGAATTTTAAGCCCATGAACATTATATTTTGGATCTCTAAAAAATGTCTAGACCACTATTTCAGTTGACATGGAACGTCCCATATATGTATATAGTAACTGGACCATAAGTTAGTTGACAACGCTGATAGAGTTTTAGATCTCTACGGATAACAAGCTGACTGTGTAGAAAAATAGGTGAATAAAAGTGCAGTTACGTGAACTCATAGAAGGTTATCAAGTTACCACGTACAAACTTAAAGATGTGGTGGCAAAGTTTGAAGAAAAAAAATGTATAGGGACCGTTTACAGTGAACAGTTCACGGAAGATTGTTGTTATCAGAATAAGCTATACCAAAAGTGATGAGCATAGAAAAATAACGTACAGGTCTTGAGATTTCTGCAACCAGTCTCACATTTTGACATACTTATCTGGATCACCGAAAAACCTGTGACTAGTAGGTTTTATAACTATACTAGTACAAGTTTTTCAATAGCTTTGGTACAGGATTTTTCTGTACCATGGATAGTCTATTAAATTTGTATACTGCGCATGGCTTTCTACTGTACCGTCTACCGCGCATAGTATGTGCGCTTATAATATACAGTGGAGATATGTGTGTATATATATATGCATACTTGCATACATGTATGGGATTGTCATTGTTATTTTGGCTCAATATGTAAATTGTTCTTTGCAAGTGAAAACCAATTATGATACGCAACAGGAAAGTGACTACAAGTGCCTACCACACTTATCATTACATCTTGTTAGATTCGTATCAATGTATTGAACTTTATATTGTGTTGTGGTGGATATACTGAAATCCTTACCTGTTGAACTTTTACAGCTACGTATATATATACTGACATTCTGAATGCTCCCACTGGCTGACTAACTTTCTGTACTGGTACAGGAAAAACCCGTACCACGTATCGGATTTTGACGTACTAAGTATAAGGTTTATCTATACTTACTAAGATACTTTAAAGTAAACTACCGTACCAAATATACCTGTACCAGTACACATTTTTCTTGTACAGAGTATCGAAAATACTTGTACTAACATATAGTACCTGTTTTTCTGGTAACAACAATCTTCCGTGTTGGAGCTACCGATGGCCGCTGCTGGCTGCAGCTAGCAGCAGCAAGCGTCAGCCAGTCACAGGAGGCAGTGACTGGCTGCAGCCAGCGGTGGCTAGCCACAGCCTCATGTATAGTTTGTGTATTGAACTGTCCTATGGATGAACCATAGACTTAGCTGCTGCTAGCTGCAGCCAGCCGCTTCCTCGTGTCTCCTGTGACTAGCTACCGCTAGCTGCAGCCAGCCGCTTCCTCGTGTCTCCTGTGACTAGCTACCGCTAGCTGCAGTCAGTGGCAGCTCCAACTGTACACTATAAACGATCTCATAGAGATCGTGTTGGCTTGAATAGATTGATCGAAAAAATCGAGGAAAATCAAATAAAGTTAATGCAAAACAGCAAAGATGGTGTTTATGCATCCCAAATGTCACTAGGTCAAACTATTTGTGATCAGAAACTGAGTGAATATACAGACAGAAATATGCTAAGTGGATTATTGAATCTTAAAGTGTTTGTTAACTCTTCAAGTTTCTTTGATATTAATGACACAGAAAAAGTTTGCAAGAGTGAGACTGAGTGTAAAAAACATACAAAGAGTACATAAAAGTTTGAGTAAAGTAATTTAAAAGAAAAAAATAATTTGATTAGAGTGAAAGTGCATAGTAACAAAGAAAATTTCAGGCATGGATATAAATTTTGCTTAAAAGGAAGTTTTGTTAATTTCTATAATTATTTACAATTTAAATTAAGATCGTTCTATTTATTATAATAATAATATGATCACCCCACTGGAAATTTTTTACCTTATTACAGTTATGATATTGGGCAAATCAAAATTTTGGGTTTCATTGCATTTATTAAATTTCAAAGAAAAAAAGAGCTCAAAATTTAAAAGAGTAGGACGTACAGCTGTCTTGATTGGTAACACTTTAACTTGATTGGTTTTCTTTCAACCGGAAGAAGGTTAAAATTATGAAAATAGAGATGCTTGTTTTGTAAGAACATTAATTTATAAAAATTTACATAAGAAAAATAGCTAACTAGGAAACCATGGTCGTTCTAGTTAATCAAAAAATTTAGATGTATGAAAAGAAGAAAAATAAATTTAAGCTATTTCTTCCGAGAAAATGGAGGGAGAAAAGAGGAAAAAAGGCAGAGCACGTGAGATTTTATTACCTGAATATGTTATTAATAATGTTGACTTCGCTACGATTGAGTTCAAACGATACAACGAAAACTATTTTGCGTTACTAACTGACATAAATAATGACCTTGCATCTTTCTCTGAAGACTAAAAAAAAAACTATGAAAACTAAAAAAAAAGATTTTTTGTTCAAGGCAATACAAAATGAATAGCAATCTATAAAAGCAACCAATCTGGGACTTAGTTGATCAACCTTAGTTTTTGGTAAGTAGAACCAAACCAAACATTATTTATTCCAGATAGGTATTTAAAAAAAACCAGAGTCTAGGGAAAGATAAAAGTATAAAACCCAAATAATAATCAGAGGTTTTCCAGATAAACATATATATGACTTGAGAAGAACTAATAGTTCAGTATTCAGGTTATCCTTGGTTCGATCCATTCTAGATATATTTACTAAGCTCAACTTGGACACTCGTCAACTTTATGTGAACATTGCCTTCTTCAATGGCACTTTCACAGAGGATATAAACATGAAAATACCAGAAGGAGAAAGTTATTTAGCTGAAGTTCAAAAGCCAAAGGTCTGTCAATTAAATCGCTCTCTCTCTCTCTCTCTCTCTCTCTCAATCTCTCTCTCTCTCTCTCTCTCTCTCAATCTCTCTTTCTCTCTCTATTTATTTAAGATTAGTTTTAGTTGGTGGAATAAGAGATTCAAACAAGAAAACGAAAAAATTAGTTCGACTTTCGATGTGAAAGAGCCATGCTTGTTAATTTGGGAAAGGGATGACAAAATATTGATTCTGTCGCTTTATTTTTATGACATAGTAGTAGCCACTAATAATATTAGCAAATAAAAAGTTTGTCAAAGAAGAACTGATGATCAAGTTTGAAATGACTGATTTAGATAAAGCTAAAAAATTCCGGGTAAAGAAATTTATCAAGATCGAAAGACTAAATCAATGACATTTTTGCAAGTAGATTATATAGATAAAATTTTTTTCAAATTTGGACTTTAGAATTTCACGCACAAAGGTCGCCAGTGATCAAAAATTAGTTAGCTTTTGGACTTTTAGGAGATCGAGAGAAAGTAGTAGATGAAGGCGTTCTGAAAATTACTAATTCACCAGTGATCACTCCAACCAAAGGTGGTTGCAAGGCAGTAAACCGAGTCTTTTGTTATCAAAAAGGTACTAGAAATTTGTTTCTAGATTACAAAGATCGATTTAATGTACTCAAAGTCTACTCTAAATGCAGTTCTTTTAATTGCAAAAATTCTTTAATGAAAAATATAATTCTTTAATTCTTTTTTTACTTGAAATGATCGCTTCAAGCAACTCTATTAATCTCATTCTTGATCCAACATTTACACCTATTCACTGTGAGAGTGAAGACAGCCAGCGCTCGAGTCGATAATTTTTTGTAACGCTGGATGGATAGCGGCCAACTTTCACAATGCCAAGTCTCAAAAAAATATTCATTACAATTACTATAATTTCCGTACGGTTGAGCAAGCATTATTAAAAAATAATGTGAACAATCAGCTTGACTACAAAAAAGTGTGAAGTGATTTTAGTGCTTGTATAACTCATATGCCCGTAACAAAGTCAAGCAGACTAACCTTAAAGACTTTGTTATAGGCGTATGAGTTACGCATGCACTAAAATCACTTCATACATTTTTTGTAGTCAAGCTGATTGTTCACATCATCTTTTAATAGTGCTTGCTCAACCGTACAGAAATTATATTAATTGTAATAAATATTTTTTCGAGAGTTGGCATCAAGAAAGTTGTCCGCTATCAAGCCAGCGTTGCAAAAAATTGCCGACTCGAACGCTGGCTGTCTTCACTCTCACAGCGAATATTACTTAAGTGTGATTACACGGCTCCTATATCTGCAACCAAGACAGGTGGTGGTGATAAGCTTAGATACAGGGATAATGATAAGGAACATTTTGTTTGACAATGTGTCACTCGAAAATTAGTTACCATTGTGTGGGTTTGATCCAACCTCCAACTTGCTGACACATTTACCATACCTTTATCATTTGATTAACATACTTACTTAACAAATTATTTGTTTAACGTAGAATGTTAGAATGTTAACTTTTTTGTTCTATCTGTGCAGATAACTGAAGCTGATCTAGGAGCTGTCGATGCGTAAATCATTTGGTAGAGTTCTTGGTCAAGTTAAAAATAAAAAAAATTTTTAGTTAGTTCTGATGATTTGTGTTTAAATTATTGATAGATAAGATTTTTAAGGTCGTGATTAAAAGTTTGTTACTCAAAATTTATTGTATTTAACTTGATTAAACTACCTCAGTAAAGAAGGAGTGAAAAACTAGTATCTCTGCAGTTGTTTACGCCTGTATATTATAGGTTGTGTGGGAACGCTACTTCATGTTACATACATACATTATTCTCAAGCCCGTTAGCAGGCAGAGCTGGCAGAGCAATCACGCGATGTACTACGTTAACATTGTCAACTGCTGATTCTAATTCATAAAATTCTTTTTAAAAGGAACACATTTAGTTCCTTGCTGAACTGACCTTTCCCCTCAGCCTGACATATAATAAAGTCCTAACTTTAATATATAAATTAAATTTGGCAGTTGTATGGTCAACGGCTTTTAATATGTAATATATTTGAAAGTAATCTAATATTTCACATCTCATGACACATTTATTTTGCATTATGTGGTTTTTTTCTCTTACACGAGCTTATTTTTAACGATTTTATATTATGATTTTATAGAAAACTTACTTCTATGCATGCATATAACTGTAGTGTATCGTTTGCATCTGCAGTATCCACTCGAAAACACGCATCCATATGCAATATGCACAGAGGAGGTGCATAGGAGCTTTCATACTATGCAAAGGCTTAAAATAATTTTAAAAACATGTTCTGAGTAGCATAAATATTACTACATCAAATAGTGTATCTAATAAGTGGCAAATAGAAAAGGATATCCTGTTTACTATACGAAGTATATTTGTCTATATCTCTTCAATGCATGGTGCTTAATGTTGAGATAAATGATACTTCCTGTTTTTAAATGCTCTAATCCCATTGGCTGGAGGCTAAAGTAGGTAAGAAGAAGAGTATGACTGAAGTATCCAAAAGTCACTAATTAGCTTTGCCATTTTCAGAATAAACTGGAAAGATTGTCGTCTACAACATATCATAAAAAGTATATGTAAGCCACATGATGGCTCTGTGGGCAGCATGTCTGCCTTCAGATCTTGATGACAAACTCAAACTTGATGGAAGGAACACGAGTTTGAATCCCATTTTGGGTGAAAGTTTTTGTTTTTAAGTATGAGGATTATTCTGAGCAGAAATTGGGATCTTCCATTGTTTAACGTATTTGACGCTGCTCAACTCTATCGATGCAGTTTCTCGTAAGTTATAATTATGTATGGCTAAGTGCTCTTTTTTGTGTCTAAATAGCCATGCTTGAGCTTTAGGGCGTAACTTTGCTGTAACATGTTGGCTGGGCCTGGCAGCCAATGTACATTTAGTACTCTTTGATATTTATTAGTCAGAATGAGAGATAATGTACTGCTGCTAATGTGTATCACCAACAGCAGAAAAACGTAGCAGTATACAGCATAGATAAATACACACACACACCCACACACACACACATACAAATATATATATATATATATATATATGCATACAAAGATGAGAATGATGACTCTAACGTAGAGTATAAATATCACTATGTTTGGATAAAAATTCCTCCCACTTAGTACGCAAACAGTTAACATAACATCAACATACAGTAAGTATATCTTATCGCTGCTTTCACTATTTTTGGTCAAAACAAAAGTTAAAAGCTCATGAAATTAATTGTAAGAGTTTAAACAAGAGTAAAATTATATTACCAAACAGGAACAATAATGAGCATATACTTGAATTTAAAAATTTTACATACAAGAACCGTGTACCTTCCGTGGTATATGCAGACTTTGAATGTTGACTGGAACCTCTCAAGAGCGCCCGTGCCTATCAATGTCACAAAGCATATAGTATTAGATATTATATCAAATATTATTATGACGATAGTAAATCAGAATATAAAAGCTACAGCATGAAGAAAATGATGAAACACCTGCTCAACGGTTTGTTCAAGTTCTTCATCTTATTGTTCTGAAACTGGAAGAACTGTATAAAAATCATATAAAAATGATTGATTTGACATTCGAAACACAAATTTAATACGACAAAGCATTTTTATGTGATATCTGTAACCAACCTTTCAGCTTGGATGACGTAAAAGTTCGAGATCACTGTCATTTCACTGAAAAGTAAGTGTTATTTTGTAGTAACAATTCGTTTTTTAAAATTAGTCATGTAATTTTTTTTTATGATTGTTTTAGGTACTGAGGCCCTACTTATAGCAAGTGCAATATTAGTTATCAAGACTCAAGAATAATACCAGTAATATTTCATAACCTTAGCGGTTATGATTCACATTTGTTTATAAAAGAACTCGTCCAATGTTTTCCAGGAAGAGTTCAGCTTTTACCACTGACTGAAGAAAAATATACTTTATTCACAAAATTCGTAGAAGGTACCAGTATTAATATTAGATTTATAAATTCCTTCAAATTTATGGCCTTATCTCTCGATAAATTATCATCATACTTAAATGAAGGGAGAAAACTAGAAAACGTATTTTTCAATGATAATCATTATACAATAGAGCAGATAGATTAATTAGAAAGAAAAGGCGTATACACAAATGATTGTACTTTTTCTTTTGAAAAATTGAAATAAAATAAACTTCCATCAAAATGAAATTTTTACAGCAGGTTATACGAAACACATATAACTGATGAAGAGTACGAGCATGCAAAAAATATCTGGAACACTTTTCATATTTATACTCTTGGGCACTATTTTGACTTATATTTGAAGACTGATGTACTACTGCTTGCTGAAGTTTTTGAAAACTTTCGAAATAACTATATCGAAACATACGAACTAGACCCAGCTCATTATTATACAACACCTGGCCTAACTTGCGACGCTATGCTAAAATATACAAAGGTTAGCAATGAATTCATTTAAATTAATCCTACAAAGTTAAATAATGTACTTTGACAAAATGTTACAATTTAATTGTAGGTAAAATTTGAATTGCTGACAGACATAGATCAAGTTTTATTTAAAGAGCATGACATACAAGGGGAATAATCCAATGTTGTAATCGATTTGCCAAAGCCAAAAACTGCTATGTGAAAAAAGGTTATTAAGCAAATAGGGATGAAAAATATTAAATTTATTATGATGTTAAAAATTTGTACGGTTGGGCTATGACTTAACCACTACGTTACGCAGGATTTAAATGGGTGCAAAATATTAACCCCTTGTGAATTTTATACGTGGCAGATGACGCTGAAATTGGTTATATACTAGAAGGTGATCGCGAATATCCGAAAACTCTTCACAATGATCATAAGGACTTACTTTTTTGTGCTGAGCATATAGTGCCCCCAGGTTTTAAACAAAAATATTAACGACTATGCTGTATGATAAAAAACGTTATGTAATACATTTTCGCACACTTTAGCAAGCTGTGCGTCACGGGCCCCGAATAACAAAAATTCATAGAGCAATACAGTTTAATCAAAGATCATAGTTGAAAAAATACATAGATTTAAATAGTTAAAAGCGTCAAAATGCGAAAAATAAGTTTCAGAAGATGGTGTTTAAGTTATTTAACAATGCTGTGTATGAGAAAACGATGGTAAATGAACGCAAACACATTAAGGTTAAACTTGTTAATAAGTAGAATGGTAGATATGGTGCCGAGGCTTACATTGCACAATCGAGTTTTCATAGTTGTGATATATTTGACGTGGAATTGGTAGCTATACACTTGTTGCGTACTGATGTATGCATTAAAAAACCAATATATGTTGGATCAAGTGTGTTGGATCTATCAAAGACGCTTGTTTATAAATTTCTTTATGATTTTATGAGAAGTAAAATGAATGATAATTGTTAACTTTTACATACAGACACTGATAGTCTTGTGTACAAAATAATTAATTAAAATATTTATAATCTTATGTGTGAGAATATTGGGCAAGTTGATACTTCTGACAACAGTTCTAATAATTAATTTAATATACCTAGTGTATTGAATATTACATAAAATAATTATTAGGTTGATGAAGGATGAATGTAATGGAAAGATCGTGTTGGAATTTGTGGGATTAAGGAGCAAAATGTATACTATAAAGAAACAAGATCAAAATACGCTGAAGAAAGCTAAAGGTGTTAAAAATTCCGTTGTGAAAGCTACGATAACTTTTAATGACTATATTACATGCTTGTATAAAAATATTAGTTTAACACGTGAGTAAAAAAATATCAAATCACGTCATCATCAGCTCTTAACGGAAAAAGAAACCAAAATTGCTTCAAGTGCACATGACGACAAACATTGTTCGCGACCGGGCCACACAGATACTCTACTATAGGGTCATTTTAGCATAAAAGTAATGGAGGCAGCCAATGGAGAAGAGCAGATAAAAGAGTAAGCCAATCAGAAGGGAGAAGAAGCCCCTCAGCTCCCCCTCAATTTACGTAGTTGTTTGCTTGTTTTAACGTCATTTTTAATCAAATTATATTTGAGTGAGCTCCCCCCCCGCTCCCCCGCAGCTTCCCCTCGCACCCTCTCCATCTCCCCTCCACCTCCCTCTCATAAAATACTTATTCATCAAATGTTTGACCATCATAAATGTTAAAAAATATACGCAATTTAGTGCCCAAGTCATACCTCGTTTTTAGAGTTTTTTAAGTCACTGATCATAGGTCTCCCTCTGTCTATTCGCTTCTTCTTACTCAATATGTCTCTGAAGTACCATTATTTGTTAAACTTGATTAAACTTTTACATTTCAAATCTCTTTTTGGTCCATGTTCACTTTACCCAAATATCAAATTCTTGATTACCTGAGGACTTTATTAACAAAAAGACAGAATTCAGGAGGAGGTATAAATAAATAGACAAACACAATAAGGCTTTTGAAACAACAATTTATTCTGTTAGCTTAATGTGAGATTTCATGTATCGTTTAAACTCATCTGTTCTTTTACAACCCTTTCCACATTTTTCACATATTTGTTTTTCCTGGTTTTTATAAATTAATATACGTCTATTTAAATGTGACGATCTTCAAAGTTACATATTTTTGAACGACTGAAAAATTCCTTGCTAAACAATATTTTTAATTTCTGATTAATTCTCGGATTCAATTTGAATAAAAATTTTTTTTAGATTCTTACNTTGTAATAGTAACAAAATAAGAAGTTTATAAATATTGCAGCGATTAATAACTTGTGAATGTTTCTAAATGTTACAATTACCCAAAGGAAGGCTATATAGCACCAAGCAGTTATATCCTGCAAAGATAAAAAAAAAAAAAAAATGGTACGTTACACCACACAAACAACCACGCTTTACATCATCACACCCATATGGGTAGTTCTTTTACAAATATAAAAAGACTTTGACCTTCTCCTCTCCAATTCGGCTAAAAATCATTATCCAGTGTCTATACTAAAAAATAAAAGATACGTGTCCAAAGAATATTTCGTTTCATCACCTATTCTCTATTTTATAACTTATAATAAATTTCATAATATTGATTAGAGACTCATTTAAAACGATGTATAGCTCCGAATCCTTAAGACCTACAAAATTTTTACTAATGGCACTTTTGTAGCTAAAGAATTGAACTCCTCTACAGAGACCGTCTGATATACTTAAAGTTCTTATTAACACTACTGTAGCATTTATTTTTAATTTTATTTCGTGTGGTGAAAGACCCTCTCTAATATTATTTCAAAATACTATTGGAAAATTAATATTTATGTTATCGTATGTTTTATCTACTCCTTTGTGAGTCACGTATTCTGCTGTTGTGAACTAATTTTTAGCCTGCATTGATAAATACACGAGTAATGTCGTTATCTTGTCTACTCAATCTGTTAGTGGGGGCTTGGCACATGGAGCGCGCAGGGGGGCGTTAGCCCCATTAGTATATATATGTAGATTTACTGTCCTGATATTCTAGAGCATGAATAGCCTCTACCAGTTAAAAACTCACACAAAGCAACTGCTTCTCTGTCATCGTATTTAACGCTACCCAAGGTAGTTATAATAAGCAGTATACAAATAAAGTAACACATTAATTTATACTAACTTTAAATTAACACTAAAATTACATTAAAGGTGGTACTACACCACATTGGCAACGATTTCCAATGTCTTGGCTTACTTTTGCGTAGATAACTTTTATGAATTGCAGGTGCTTCATTTACTGACACATGGTAAGAAAATCTCAGATGGACTTTATATTCTAAGCTAGGGTACGTGTGAGTGACTACTTCTAACTCAACACAACATACAGCACTAATCAATTGAATTTACACATACGGGAATCTCTCTGGTGCTGCTCCTCATGGTATCCTAGGTGGTACGATCCATGTCCTGGGCACTGGGAGCCAAGGAACTTATGTATGGGTGGGCTAGGGTTAATTACAGCTTGGACTCTCTTTTTACTTAACCAAATCAGCATGCAGTATAACACCAGGCAAGAGTCTGCAAATCTAACGCCACGCTAATCTTGTGTCAGCCTGACGATGAGGTGTTTGCCCTTGCATTGGCAAGCAGAGGCACTGTATGCTATGAAGCCCACTATTTACTATTATAAAGCGTGCCACTATGGATTGGCCATAACCGTTAGGACAGCTCCAAGTACGCTGATACATCCATGTAATGACCTTCCATACATACTATCAACAGAACATACATTCACTCCAAGGGGACAGACAGGAACTGCAAAAAAAGAGCCAGGCGAAGTCCTACAATTATTTTAAATTATGTTGCCTCTAGGCCTCATACCTGAATTTCGCACAGAGCGACAATCCACGGTAGGAAGATAGAACTAACTATGAGACTGTTGCCACTAACTGATAATGACTAAGGCTCTGTGACGTGTACGACACATTGCAAATTCAACTCGTCACAAACCACCCTCCATAAAATCTACAAATACCTCGTGTGTTTAAAATTATCCTGCCAGTGTAAGACATGATTCCGAAAGCTATTAAAAACTGATGGACGTGCGTGTGGGTCATTCTTTTACAAACCAAACGTATATTGCTAAAAGTTAATCATCACCACTCTAATTAAGCTGAAAATTTTTTTCAGTTTCTATATTGAAAAATAAGACATACATATCCAAGAACCTTTTTTTAATCCCTATTTTCGATTTTACAAGTTATAACAAATTTCACAATAGTAGTTGGGAACTCATTTTAAACAATGTATAGATCCGAATCCTGAAGAGCTACAAAATTTTTACTAACAACACTTATGTAGCTAAGGAATTGAACTTTAAGAAAAAAAATTTCTTAGTTTTTTTTTTTCAATTAGTTTGTAATTTACTTTTTATTATGAAGTTCTTTTTTCGTCAAACTAGTGCTTGTAACATTTAATTAAAATTTTTTTTTTTCATAATCACTTCGATTGTCTTCAATTTTTGGTAGATTAAATCTTTTTTTTCTCTCAAACCATGAGTTTTGCCGTATTGACTTTCCTTACCGTAACAATGTATAGCTACATAAAAATAAATTGCGTTTTTTTTTTAACCGGTGAAATTTACTGACAAACTTCTATCAATTGAATTCACATATTGGTACACTGTGAACTTAACACAAAGTATCTTAATACAGCTCTTTTTGTAATAATAGCTGCCAACTGCACGGTTCCAACTGTCTAGTTGAGCTTATTAAAACATGACCATTTTCTAACAAAGTACCAGTCAAGTATTAGTTTAGTAAGGCTCTTTACTTCTACTCGGGGACATTTTATTTATTTTTTATCATACAATTTTTATTTTTTCCAATGTTACAATTTGCTGATTTTATAGTGCATCATAAACATTTTTCATTTGCCTTTCTATACTAAATAATGCTTCTTTTATATGTCACTTAAATTAGTAACGAAAGAAAAAGTTTGTAAATATTGCAGCGATTAATAACTTCTGAATGCTTCTAAATGTATATTTATATGTTTATCATCATCTCAGTATACGACCAGCGAGTACAAACACCTATTCTTATTCTACTCTAACAACAGTATACTGACAACAGCACGACATGTACTACAATTACATGAAGCAAGGCTTTATAGCGCCGAGCAGTTATATCCTGCAAAGATTAAAAAAAAAAAATGGTATGTTACACCACACAAACAACCACGCTTTACATCATTACACCCATTGGGGTAATTCTTTTACAAATATAAAAAGATTTTGACCTTTACCTCTCCAATTCAGCTAAAAATTATTGTCCAGTTTCTATATAAAGACATACGCTCTGATCGGTTATCGCAAATCTTTGATGCGATTTCGATTGCATGAGCTTCTGGCAATATGCAAAAAAAAAAACCTTCTTTTCTTTATTTTTTGAATAAATATTTATGTACAGTTTGGTGAAAAATAGCTAATATCTGAATATTGAAAAAATTCACGTTCATACGTTGCTTATCGAGTAATCAAAAGTACCAATATTAACTCGTATACATCTATTTTATACTTGTACAGCTTTTACTTCTTTGGACTTTATATGATAAAAGTTTGCGTTTGCCTTTTGGTGGTTGTTTAACCATTCTTTTATTCATTAATATTATTATCATTCTTGTTGTTGTTGTTATTATTATGGAATCGTTTATAAAAGTT
>NW_019384181.1:394548-407911 GCF_000648655.2 Copidosoma floridanum
TATATTTTATTAAATTAATAAAAATGTGTAATAAAACCCAAGTAAACATTACAATTGCTTCATACTGATTTATAGACGTAACAAAATTTTCGTATAGAAGTAAAACTTTTCTTACAGTTTTGTAACAAAATTATGTTACTTAATAATTTTCACAATATTTGTTTTTTTCGTGCAGAGACAACTGCCTCGCTCCAAATTCTTAATGAGATAGTGGAACCATGCTATGATATTTTAGCATTCCCTTAATCGTTGTTCCTCTCAAAAATCTCTTTGACACTAACTTTTTTTTCTTCTTCGTAATCATCATTTGTAGAATAACGATAAGTTATATTAGGCAGTGATTCTGTGGTCCAATCAAAAAATTCTTGCAGCGTTTGAATGGGATTGTTATTCTCTGAAGACTTGCTATGGCAAATAGTAATTTTACAGTCCCCCCTCTTTTGTCGCATGGCCCCTTTTCATGTGAAGTGGGGAAACAATTCTACTCATTTGCTATTTTGAAGTCTTCAAAGTAATAAGTAAGAATAATGAAGTTTTTTTTTATTTTTGTACTGTCTACTCGCACCGTCAGACATGTATACTATTTTATACACAGAAGGTCAATTAATTTAAATAAATTTAATTAACTGCTTTTGTTATAGATGTACAGCAATAGTGTCGTAATGTAGGCATTCAGAAATGCAGAAAAACTTGAGATTTTCAATTCATCGAAATCATTTCTATAATAAATTGACAATGGATGTACAGTTGACTAATCGTTGTTACAATGTATACCCTGAACCGAATTTTAAATTATAAAAGCATAATTTTCTTAAAAGTTGCAAATTATGATACATTCATTTACTCTCAGTTAATTTCTCAGTTCATTAAAAAAATTTCTTCGTTTTTTAACCAAAAATGAATGGATCAACAGTTTTTGCAAACCTTCACTTAACTTTTGTAAAAATTCATCAACTGGAGATAATAGGGTCTGCAATAGGGTTCTTTTAACCGTAACCCACTGTTTGTAGGTAACAATTTCAATACATTTTTCTTAAAAAATTTTTTCCAGTTGCTCAATAACATTCTTCACACCAAGGCACTTCTTACAAAAATTTAAATAACAATTAGTCGTTTTGTTTTTGCTTACCATACGATCAACACAATCCTTATAATTGATCAGCTCAGAACTGAAAATAAGTGATTTTAAGTTGGTACAACTCACTAATAAACTAACATTTTTATGTATAGCATATACACAAACAAAATGAGTACCAGAAGCACCTGCCAAAACACAATATTTCGGCCTTAAGCTAGCAAACTTTAAGAAACTACATTTCATAGTTGGACACGTACTAGTGAAAAATGTATACAATTCTTTTAAATTATTGAATACTAGTCTTTTTTAAATAAGTACTTATTTGCCGTCTACTTTTATCAAAACGTAATCTGTTTCAACATTTTTTGCTATGCTTTTTATGAGAAGATTTGCGACAGGAAATGTGTCCTTAATTTTATTGTAAGACCATGATTGGAAAAAAGTCAATATTTTAATTGTATGAACGCAGTTGGCCAAAGTATCAAGACTTTCTTGCAAAGCACTTATTTTTAAGAACTCTTCATCATATGCTTAAAGATCAGCCGAATCATCTCGGCTCGAATTAAGAAATTTTTTTATTAATTACGGACGGTATTTATTTTGATTTTTCTTCCAAATACCTTTTTGATGACAGTTTTTGTTTTTTGATTAGCGGAGATCCGATAGGTTATACTGACAAATGGTAAACACAAAAAATGTTGAATTTTCAATTATCTCCAACTTTTACTTTTAATTTTTTTTTGATACGTGGTATAGATATCATTTTTTACTTAACAAGCAGTTTTTTTTGCCATTACGTGCTTCATTTGTAATAATAGCAGCCAACTTCACGGTTCCAACTGTCTAGTTAAGCTTATTAAAACATGACCATTTTCTAACAAAGTACCAGTCAAGTACTAGTTTGGTAAGGCTCTTTACTTCTACTCGGGGACATTTTATTTATTTTTTATCATACAATTTTTATTTTNATATTAGAGAGGGTCTTTCACCACACGAAATAAAATTAAAAATAAATGCTACAGTAGTGTTAATAAGAACTTTAAGTATATCAGACGGTCTCTGTAGAGGAGTTCAATTCTTTAGCTACAAAAGTGCCATTAGTAAAAATTTTGTAGGTCTTAAGGATTCGGAGCTATACATCGTTTCAAATGAGTCTCTTATCACTATTATGAAATTTATTATAAGTTATAAAATAGAGAATAGGTGATGAAACGAAATATTCTTTGGACACGTATCTTTTATTTTTTAGTATAGACACTGGATAATGATTTTTAGCCGAATTGGAGAGGAGAAGGTCAAAGTCTTTTTATATTTGTAAAAGAACTACCCATATGGGTGTGATGATGTAAAGCGTGGTTGTTTGTGTGGTGTAACGTACCATTTTTTTTTTTTTTTTATCTTTGCAGGATATAACTGCTTGGTGCTATATAGCCTTCCTTTGGGTAATTGTAACATTTAGAAACATTCACAAGTTATTAATCGCTGCAATATTTATAAACTTCTTATTTTGTTACTATTACAAATGACATATGAAAGAAGCATTATTTAGTATAGGAAGACAAATGAAAAATGTTTATGATGCACTATAAAATAAGCAAATTGTAACATTTGAAAAAATAAAAATTGTATGATAAAAAATAAATAAAATGTCCCCGAGTAGAAGTAAAGAGCCTTACCAAACTAGTACTTGACTGGTACTTTGTTAGAAAATGGTCATGTTTTAATAAGCTTAACTAGACAGTTGGAACCGTGAAGTTGGCTGCTATTATTACAAAAAGAGCTGTATTTAGATACTTTTTGTTAAGTTTACAGTGTATCAATATGTGAATTTAGTTGATAGAAGTCTGTCAGTTAATTTCGCCAGTTTAAAAAAAAACGCAAATTATTTTTATTTAGCTATACATTGTTACGGTAAGGGAAGTCAATACGGCAAAACTCATGGTTTGAGAGAAAAAAAAGATCAAATCTACCAAAAATTAAAGACACTTAAAGTGATTATGAAAAAAAAAAGTTTTATTTAAATGTTAGAAGCAGTAGTTTGGCGAAAAAAGAACTTTGTTATAAAAAGTAAATTACAAACTAATTGAAAATAAAACTAAGAAAATGGGCTTAAAAAATTTATTGAGGGCAGTTAGTGTACCGTTTTACTTATTTAGCAAAAAATTCTTACCGTCTTTTTAGACAAAAGTCAAGGCAGTTTGGGAATTGGGCCAGGGTCACATTCCATTTAATAGTGAAAGCCAGGGATTATTTCTTATTGTAGCAGCGTCTTTTCTTTTGGGATAAAAGAAGAGTTGTGGGTGCTGCTAGTAGATGGAGTCGCGAAGTTGTTTTACCAAGTCACGCTTAGCACCATTAGCTCTGGCTGCTTCTTGATAGTATTGATGGGATTGAGTCCAGACGTTAGGACTGACTGACTGTGCTGCACCAATTGTTTGTATGAGTTGCTTTGGGCCGAATGGCTTAAGCTAAGAACCCTGGGATTATCGTTAGTCTGCTGTCTCAGCCTTTTCGACTTTTTAACCTCAGTTGCTGCCACTCCCTCGCCCCGTTCAGATCTAGAAGTAGCGTTACCTCTCATACTTGTGGGATTGAACCTCTGCTGAGTGTGAAAAAACGTTACCTCCTGTACTGTACAATCTCGTTTGGCTGGACTTTCAGGGGTCGTACCCTGGAGTCCTGTCACTGGCTGGTTAGCCACGATCATCCTGACCTTATATTCCTTGGCGGCATTCTCTGCAGGGATAATGTTAATCGTCAAGAGTGGTATGTATTATTCAAGGTCTGATATGTGTAATAAAATGTTTTCCCCGTGTTTATCTCTCTAATTACCTTTACCGCTCCAAAAACAATTTTAACTACTACGCATTATCTGATGAACTTGAGGACTAGCTTTGCTGAAAATTTAAGTCCTGCTGAAGATAACACATCATTTTATTTTGATACTAAGTCTTCTACTCAGAATTTTTCAGGTCAATAGTTTGTTGCAATATTTATCTTGGTAAGCCCTTGCTTCGATTAGATATTTTTTAGTTACATCCTTTATAAAAGATAGCTTATATTTTCGATCCTCTCAATTCTTCGTGAGCCAAATATCTGATGTGTCTAAGCCTATTGGCTTGTTTGATAGTTTCATGGGCAATAAATTCCTACCAAAGCTAAAGAATACAAGAGTCAGCTTAGTAGAAGTACTTTTCACAGTGTTCGTTGCAAAGACAAATTCTTGGGGATGAATATATCAGAGTTAGCAGTCTTTATCAAGGAAAGAACTGATTATTGAATTGAGTATTTCTATCTTTTTTTAACATGATTACCTGTGCATGGTGCGGGGATATTTTTGTATATCATATAATTAAATTATAACAAATTTTTTTCAGCTCTTTATTTATATATTTGGTCCCATTATTTGTAAGTATATATTTCAATTTTTCATACCAAGTGAAAAACTAATCTTCAAATTCTCTCTTCACGTTCTTGCCATCCGCTTTTCAAAGAAAACGTAATTCAACACACTTAGTACATCGATCTTGAAAGGTCACAACATATCAGTTTCCGGTTAAGATGGTGTTTCTGGCCCAAGTTTATCAGCAGCCACTACAACCCAAGATTACTTGAAATTTCATTTACTCATTAAACCTGACAGAGCTAACTGTAGAACTCTGGGCTTTTGACATTCTTGGCACGCCTTAACTCACAGGGAATAATATAATAGCATCCCAGACAATAATGACATACCATTAGACGTTAATGGAATCTGTCGACTCACATTTGTGCTTATGGCTCCACACGAGCTGCTTGTCGTGCTAGTGGTCTTCGTTCATTTCAGAGGGCTATTTTTCATGCATCTAGATCTACCATTGTGGGGTCTATTAAGGTATCAATTTGTGGTACCACAGTTTTTCTTTGGAAATTTCGCAACTGGGAGATTTATGGGGGGTATGTCTTACTGATTTCACGCACCTTTTGTATCATATATCCTGTAGGGGTCGTATTGATTATGTATTCTCGTGAGGCTAATTGACCCTTTTATGCCCTCAACAAACTATCCAAGACTTGATACAGCTTCCCTTTTCTATGAATAAGCTTGACATCATAAGCCTTCAGTGCTGTATTCCATCAAGCTAACTATCCTACAGAATCCTTCAGTTTATAAAGCCATAAAAGGAGAGTCTGGTCAGTGATGATTTTGCAACTTTTTCCCTAAAGATATCTCATCAGGTGATAAATTGATCATAACACCGACAAGCACTCCTTTTCCATTACTGTGTAGTTTGGCTTACTTTTACTTAGGGTTCTGTTCACATAGATCGGGTGTTCTTCAACACTAATTTTCAGAGTAAGTACTCCTGCAAGTGCGTATTCACTACAATCAGTTTGTAACATAAAGTGGTTAAATGATTTTGTCCATTACAGCCTGGAAAGTGGTTATCACGTCGTAAGGCCATAGGACATGCGTATGTATTGGTAGAGGCGTCAACCTGGAAGCGCAAAGGCTGTCAGCTCCTTGCTATGATCCTTCAACAGTATTTAGTGATAAGCTTCACTAACATCTGTTAGCTTTACAACTATTGTCGATGAAAAATTGAAACTTGCCACTAACCTCTATCAATCTCACCATATTCCAACTGCAATTCCTAAGGCGAGTGTTTGTGTAATCTCCATATGATAGGTACTTGGTTTTCTACTTCCATGCGATGTTTGGCTATGGTTGTGATGCCTGATTTTGTGGGTCGTGGAGGTATATGCTCATTCAGTTGTTAAATGAGTTCATTTAATTCCTTAAAAAACAGGAAGTGCAACCTTTAATTTACTGTTGTGGCTGAGAAACCAGTAAAATCTTCTCACAGGGTTAAGCTTCCATATTAATTTATCTTGACTCCACAAGTCCATGCCATAATCTACATTAAATCCGAATTAATGAAAAAAATTAGTACCTAGTATAGCTTCACACTTAAGTCAATTTGTCAGTCTGAATTAAATCAAGTCTTTTATACTACCTACACACAGCTGACCTTAATAGTGCCATTTATTGAAAAAGGTAAGCCACAAGGTACTGTAACAGTAGACTGGCATGAATTGAGTTTCTATAATCTTTTTAAAAAACTGTTACCTGAGTTATAATGGAACACCCTACTATTAATCATTTCAAACATCCACAACCTGTTCATATCCAAGTTGAGGAAGTGTCTGGTTTCATTATTCAACGATATCACCTCCAATACCTTGTCATTAACTGTAAGATTCCATAAGCTTGTTTTTTCTATGTCCAATACACCATTATTTTTTAGTGTTCAATCATTATTATTTAATACCTGACACCCCAAATACCTGCTTCGAAATACAGGGGATATCCTGCCTCCACATATTTCTATGCCTATCAAATGCATTCTTCTCCACTGTATTCTGACACTTTTTCCTAAATCAAAAATACACTTATAGGTTTTGTCAATTTTTACCTTTCTACCAGAGACGACACCTTGTTCACCAATAGAAATTCTTTTACGATGAAGTTGCCTAAGGTGTACCCCCACAGTATTTGCAGGATAACCCACCATAAGTTTTATATTGCAGATATACACCTATTACATATTGCAAAAATTTACTAACTTTTTTATTCACATTTTCCCTAAGGTTAAATAATAACTTCTCTGTTAATTGTGCTCCAGCCTATTATTGATTCAGAGAGGTAGCATCAACTCCTAACTCGTTCCTGCCGTTCTTGGAGTATGACAATTGCTACATTTTCTGCGTCTATTACCAATCTCTACTGGTTGTATTTGTAATAAGACTTTTCTCTTGCGTCGTACTTATTTGCATCTTTGCCTGGTTCTGCTGCAGTATTTACCGAGTAGAGCAGACGACTCTGTAATCATAAATGCACTTCATGCACTCCTTGTATCATCTACAATATCCACTGTTGCTGCTTTTCTGATCGTCCCCTGCTAGTGAGGGTAATACACTGCAAAGGTGAGTAGAATATGATACAATGTTGAATTTTTAGATTTCAAAATTGTATTAGAAGTAAGCTTTCTAGTTGAAAGTGCTGATGTCACCACTTGCTACTTGTAGGCCGATTCTACTGATATAAATAAGCAAACAATAATACTCGTATTATTATTAATGAAGACTGATTAAAGCATTCACATTAGCTGAGCCAAGGTCTCCTCAATACCCTAACTCTACAAGAGTACGATAAATAAGTACTGACTGGCTATTTGCAATCAACTTCTCTACCTTTTCATGAAAGTTTTATCAGGGCCCTCCTGCTAATAAAAAGCAGGCTATATTTTACATGTTATTAGACATTGCTAAAATTAGTTTATTAAGTAGTTACAGTTCGATTCCTTTCTACCATGTTATTCTGTCCCTAGATTAAACTATGATAAAATATATTTACGTTACTGTAGCTGTAGTATATGTAGTACATAGGAATAAAATTAAATGTAGTGAACCTGTATTTGCATTATTACTTATTTTTACATTGCATCAAAAGTCTGTAATGTTATAAATAATAATATTTTTATAAGATTTTTATCGGAGTCTGTAGATTTTTTTAAAATTCAACATGTAAATTCAATTATATTTTTGCTCGTATCATCACATACTTATGTGATAGTTTAGAAGCCCAATTTTAATTAGGCTAAATTTCACGGATGAAAAAAGGAAAACTACCTTACATAGCTAAATGTAACCTTCAATTATATAACTATGTAGGAAGCCATGCATTTACATACGATACCATAAAAAATTATCTTACTGAGGGAAAGAGTTGGTGGAAGCTAAAGGGGGGGGGACGTTGGTTAGTCAATCCCAGTTTTATTGAGTTAATGGTGTTGTGAAGCTTTATTTTCATTTTAATTATATAAACAGTAAAACGTTATCAGAAAAACTTTATAAGATATTTCAAGTATTAGTATATATATCTAAAATATACAAAAAAGTACATACATTTTTGAAATTATAAATTTTTTTTTCAGTATAAGAAACGCAACTGATTTATTGAAAACTTTTAATACCAGAAATGAATACCTAAACACGTAAACATTGTAAAAATTTTGATACAGCATATAGAATTTTATGGAACATAAGAAAGTTGTTGATTCGATTTATTAACTGCAAGGCTGCCGTTGTGGCATAGTTGTTAAAACTGCAATTCTTGTATAGCTCGAGAGCTTGGTAACCATATGCTCACGAGTTTAACAGCCAGCCTTTACTGATTTAGCTTGCATCTATGGGAAACTTTTTTTTAATAACGGTATTTCCAATTTGGTCCAATGGTTTGGAGATTATCTTCAATAAGGTGGTTCTGATTGCTGTGTACGGTATTAGTTAATAATAAATCTAAGGCAACTTTCTTGTATGCCAATGTCTATAGCACATGTATGTAGAATAATACAGTACTGCAGAGCTGACACACGTAGAGTTTATAAGGATGGCTGTAAAATTAGAGGAAGTAAATAATTAATTTTTCCAAGTTCTTCGAAGTTAAAGTTATTATGGGTAATTTTTTTAGTAATCTTAAGTGGTGTAAAGAATCAACTTTTTACATCTCCTTTTAAAATTCCAGCCATCAGAATGTTAGGTCAATATCTACATGATAAACCTTAGTAAATATCGAGAGAGTCAAGAATATAAAAATAAATAGAAGTAAAAGAAGGTAAAATAAAGTTAAGATTGCCATGAAAATACGATTGTTACTGGTGTTAAAATTATAATTGAAAAAGGAAGCACTGTAAAAATGAGCTTTGAATGTTGTTTCCTTGTCTTACAGGCTTGTTAATATCAGTTGTAATAATTGTACATTACTATGAAATTGATTAAAATGTCTTTGTTTCGCAGGAAAACGTACCTTCTATTTCATTTTTTTCTATTAAATAAGATAATATACATATCAGTAATTATGAACTAAAAGAAATCACAGTAAACAAAGATACACAAACATCCAATGCCAAATGCTTAACAGTTGAAAATATATTAGGGAAATTAATTAAGTTAAACGTAAGATCAGAGGCTTAAAATATAAACAAAATTTTAATAAAATTATTGTTAAAAAATTTAAATAACAAAATTGTTAACCGATTGCAGTGGCTCAATAAATATGAAAAAAGTGAAAGATTAGCTGTTATCTAAGGTGAAGTGATAACTTTGATTCTGAAATTTATTCTTAGAAAAACCATAAATTGGTACAGTTGCTTATTGATAAATCAAACAATAGAATTCAAATGACTGATAAAAAGCTTCTTTTGAACTTGTGACACTAATAAGCCAAAAGAAAAATTGTCATAAAATGAATGTAAAAAAAAATCATACATTTTCACACAGAAAAATGTTGCTAGTTCCAAGATTAAAAAAAAAGATAAGTAGTTTCATTTTAGAACTTGAGGTAAGCAATAAACATCTGAAAAACTTTTATCAACACCATGAATTTCTCTTAATATAACACAATGTGGATTGTTCAATGTGGTAGCAATCAACTACTTAAAGTTAAATGCTTCTTAAAATAATACAAAATTATTAAAACTTAATTTGAAAAATGAAGACAGAATTTAAAAAATTAAATAAAGAATAAATATTGGTGTGAATAGTACAGGTGGCTTACGAAAAATAAAAATAAAAATTTTTGAAATAGAATAAAACATATAAGTATTTGTTATGAGTAATTATAACTTTACGTTAAATTTTTAATTTTTTTCAATACAAAAATTTAAATTAGCTCAAAATGTATAGAAGAATACAAATAAGCGTTTGATAATGAGAAATTCAACATAAGCTCAGTAAGAAAATATGAAACAAGAATTAATGTGATAATCGATAAATATTGTAGTAAGCGCCCCTACAGATCTTTAATAAAAGACAAAAAACAGCAGCGGACCTCCCTCTATCTCGGTCTCCGTACACAGAGACTTGAAGGGTAAGAGTCAAGCTACCCGCTGCTAGCTCTCTATTATAAAGAAAAATAATAAGGAATGGCTGAAAGCTTCACCACTGGTCCTTTTCAAGGCTATTTTAAGTATTTACGTTTTTACTTAACCATCAATCTCATCGGTTCTTTTAAGGGCCACCTAA
Source organism: Copidosoma floridanum (assembly GCF_000648655.2). The sequence continues at coordinate 404,693 of NW_019384181.1, forward strand.
GTTTAAGCTACCTTGCCAACAATTACATTTTAACTACCGTTTCTGGCCACGATTCGTCAAATAAGAGACTATATGAAGTCGGCCACTATTAAACCAAGTCAGTTATTCACTAGCAGACGTTACGAGCAGAGTGGTTCGTCGCAAGGCTGGAAACCCTGGTGACTGACAATCTTATATTGCCCTCTCGACTCTAATAATTCAACCAGGAATCATAAATCCTCTTTAAGATTGCTGGGTGAATCTAACAAGAAAAAATTAACTTGAGCAAACTGGACAGTCTCTAACGGACAAGCATCATGAACCAATCTTCCCACCTTAGATTACTTAGATTACCAGAACGACTGACTTCTGCATAAAAAAAGTGTTTTAGACATTAACCTTTCCGGCGTTACTCCAGGAGACGTTGGTAAAGAGCTCTACAACCAACTTTAACGCTTCAGACATGGTAGTTTTCCACATGATCAGTCTGGTGCTGCAATAGCAGGCCCGAGAAGATCACCCTGAGGTATTCAAGCAGTCACGTTTGCTGAAAACTTTAGTCAAGAAAGAGTTTACTTAAAAAGCTTACCAGTTCTTTTTAAGGCCATCGGATGTTGAACTACCTTGTCAACAAATATATGAAAACTCAACAAAGCTGACAAAAAACAGCCTTTAAGGCTTAAAAAAGTCTTGATTATGCCAAAAGTTGTAAGTGGGCGAATTAAAAGAAAACTTTAAATGCATTTAATGAATACAGTTTTAGGCGTCAAGAAATTGACATAGAGCATTTATTGAAATTAAAACAGCTGCGTTGAAATCGATAAATAAAGAATCCATTGCGTGAGGGATTAGATTTTCATTGTATCCTTACAGTTATCTCTTAAACTTTACAGATTTTTAAATAGGTAGAATATGTGTTTGTATTTTTGTGGCGATAAAAAATGTAGGAATTAAGCTCCAGGACTTTGTTGCTCTGGTTTTAAAGTTGTGAAATAAGAGAAAACATTTTTTTTTTTAATTACTAACTTTTTCAGAAGTAGCCCTTTCCGTAGATTATATGGAAGAAACTGCAAATCAACGGCCCTTAAGGGCCAACGATTGTTTTATGAGATAAGGAACGCGCGGTACTTCTCAGCATAATTATGTTTTTTTTTTCTTTTCGCCAAATAAACTGTATTTTTTCATTTGGATACAAATCACTTTTACAGCTTTGCATCTTGATAACGCGATGTATAATTGACCATGCGAAAACAGTGGTCTTCTGAAATATAATCCGATATTATTAAAACTTCGACTTTAAAATTTATTTTTAGATCTGAAAAACGCTAAGACCAAGGAAAATTGTTTTCTATATAACAAAAAAAGTTATGATAATGAATCAGAAAATATTTGGTCAATTACATGAATACTGATATTACGTTTTATGATACAAATCAATGTTAAAGGATACACTGTTTTGATCTTTTTTTGTACAATCATGCTACTACTACTATTTTTTAAAATTGGAAAAGTCTGTCTCAAATCTTCTTCTAAAACAATTGATTTATGAAAAAAATAGCTATTTGTATTGAATTAATTACGTGATGTCCTTTCAACTATTTTTAAGGCTTTTTTGAGATAATAGATGCCTCGTCTTACATTATTAAATCTACTTCTCTTTTTTTCAGATTCAAATTCTAAAAAAGAACTTCTTATGTTGTTTTAATCTAATGGTAAGCAAAATGTTCTATGACTAGTCATTTTTTTTGAAAGTTATATTGATGCTTACGAGTCCATGTCAGAGATAAGATTTTTTTTCCAGGAGAAATGAAATAATAAATTAACGTAATAAAGATCTCCCCTACTTCAGCGGTGATCAAGCAGGTTGGCAGAATTTTAAAGATGTCTTCCGTGCATTGGTGCACAATAAAACTGAGATACAATTGTTTCTCAAGCATCATTATATTTGTTCACTGGTAACTGGTAAAGCTGCTGAGCTCATTAAAAACTTGCCTCTAATGGCTGATAACTATGTATAGGCTGGAAAAACCCTGTGTGAATACTATGACAATAAACGTCACCGAGCTACTTATTACGTAAATTTAATTATGAATTCGAATTCTATAAAAAAAAGTTAAGTAAGAAAACCTAAATCATTGATAAGTGAAATCGTTAGGCTGCTCTCACAGCTCTAGAAGCTTTGAACAGACAAGAACATGGTCTAAGATACTTCTTTATAGGGGTAGTTTCTAACAAATTAGATTTCAGTACTGCCAAAGATTGGCAAAAACTTTAAGGTGTAACCACTCAACCACCTACACTAGCACAGGTTAAAGAGTTTTTAAATGTACACTTAATGACTTTGGAGTCTTATACGTCCAGACCTAAGTCAGATTCTTAAGCTCAAACAGCTAAGCTCAGTAAAAAGAAATCAGTATCAATTTTCTAATTTATAAGTTTACTCTCAAATCTCGCTATTAATTTAATAAAAATTTTTACTGTGTATGATTTTTTACTTATTTTGTTTAAATCATAATAAAAGGACTGAAAGTCTGTTTAATTGTCATAACTACTTTCGTTTGAAAACAACAAAATGTTCTCTGGTGCATGTCACTAGCTTTGACGCACCAACCCGGAAGTATGTATAATATCATATAAGTATAAGCGTGTTTCTATTGGTGTAAGTCTGTAGGAAAACACAGAGATTAATTAATCACCATGTGACGCAGGAACTGTCTCGTCATTGTGCATGATTCATGTACTAAAGTATAGCGAGCGCGCCCACCTACCACATACATATAAATTAAACGTGCTGAGTCAGAGAGAAGCCACGAGCTTGCTCTTCAGAGTGCTTTCACCTTTCAGGCTGGTAAAGTGTTTCTCGCTGCTCCTCTGCACTAGCGCCATTTGAAGTGTTAATATTAAAAAGACTATCTATTGTCATCGAGCTAATGGCTCTTATTATTAATCAATCTGTCTAAAGAAAATTCAGTGTAACATAATTAAAGTTGATTCAAAATTATATAAAACAATGAAAAGAGCTTGTACTTCATTAAAAAAAGTGTGTTCCAAGTAATTGCTGTGTTTAATTGCGCCTCCAACTTTTCACTTTTCTCCCTACGGTCCCGGTGAGTTTCTTCGTGAGCTCATCATTCTCATTTAAATAATACATTTTGAAACAGATAGTCAAAAATTGGGAGGTTGGAACCCAGAGTAAGCAGGGGTGGGCATGAAGCCTCACTGATATATATATATATATAT